>RCUC01016848.1:0-14322 GCA_003697995.1 Taxidea taxus jeffersonii
TCATTTTAGCCATTCTGACTGGTGTGAGGTGGTATCTCATTGTGGTTTTGATTTGTATTTCCCTGATGCCCAGTGATGTGGAGCACTTTTTCATGTGTCTGTTGGCCATCTGGATGTCTTCTTTGCAGAAATGTCTCTTCATGTCCTCTGCCCATTTCTTGATTGGATTGTTTGTTCTTTGGGTGTTGAGTTTGCACAGCAAAGGAAACAGTCAACAAAACCAAAAGACAACTGATAGAATGGGAGAAGATATTTGCAAACGACATATCAGATAAAGGGCTAGTATCCAAAATCTACATAGAGTGCTTTTATAACTTACAGTGCAGAGCATTCTAGCTAGCATAGCTAGAATGCGTGCTAAACCAGGCACATCCATACTAGCACATTTAAAGACAGCTCAGCTTCCATTGAACAAAGCAGGTTATATGGCCAAGTCCAAAGTCAACAAGGCTGGGCATTATACTCTTCCTGCTGTGAACTATGGCAGGGGTGAAGGTAAAGAGAAAATTATTTTTTTTTTTCTAAGACAGAGAAAGAGAGCACACATGCACAATGCAGAGTGGGGGCAGGGGCAGAGAAAGAGGGATAGAATCTTAAGCAGGCTCTACCCCAACACAGAGCCATGGAGGGGCTTGATCTCACAACACTGAGATCATGACCTGAGCCAAAAATCCAGAGTCAGTGTCTTAACCAAATTAGCCACAGGTGCCCCAAGAAAGAATTCCAAATAAATAATACAATCTGTTATACCCACCAAGGTGAAAGACACGTTAGTGCATCTGTGTATCCCGTACAGTAAAGAAAAATTCAAACTTGTGGCGTGACTTTCAGGATTTAAGAGGTAACATAAGTTACATTTGATAATAAGATTTTAAAACAATTTAGTGAGTAAACTGAAACAGTTATCTTTCAGGGGAGTCATTGGTAAGAGACAAGTCTCCACTGGTCTTTTGAATTTCTTTATATCATGCAAACAAAGTGCTGACTGCCCTTTGTCCAGAAGTTTATTTTAAAGAACTTCTGTATAACAAGCAATATTGGAAGATAGAGATAGTATCTCTCTTACATAAATCTTATAATAACATAATATCCTTCTTATTATTTATTAATTTTCAGGATTATATGTGTAAATAAAGCTTATTAATTATGTTGTCCAAATTATCTATACCCTTACAGATTTTTGTCTGCATAATTCACTGAGAGAGGTATATTAAAATCATGGTATATTTATCTACTTTTCCTCATGATTATATCTCTTCTTGTGCTGTGTATTTTATGGATATGTCTCTAGGTACACAAAAGTTTAAAACTGTAATATTTTCCTGTTAAAATAAATGTTTGGATATTATTTGGAGACTTTCTTTAACTATAATAAAGCTCTATATATTAGTCTTTTCTTCCTTCTTCTTGTTAGCACTGCAACTGAATTTCTGCAGCATCTATTTACAAACTTACTTGTCTGGTTCTAAATTTGTTGTTGTTGTTGAGTGGTTCAACAGTCCTCCCTTATCTATGGGGGATGCATTCCAAGAGCCCCTGTGGATGCCTGAAACCAAATAGAGTACCGAACCCTCTATATGCTACGTTTTTTTCCTACACATATATGCCTATGATAAAGTTTAATTTATAAATTAAGCACAGTTAGAGATTAACAACAATAACCAAATAATAAAATAGAATAAGTATAACAACATACGGTAATAAAAGTCATGTGAATGCAGTCAGTCTCTCCCAAAACATGTTATTGTACTGCCCACACCCTTCTCTTCTTGAGATGATGCGAGATGATAAAATGTCTATGTGTCATATTAAATGAAGTGAGGTGAATGATGAAGGCACTGTGACGTAGCCTTAGGCTACTACTGACCTTCTGTCCATAGCTCAGAGGAGGATCATCAGCTTCCAGACCATAGTTGATCACGGGGAGCTGAAACTGGAAAGGGAAACCATCGGTAAGGGTAAACTACTGGCTAAACCAATACTGCAGGTGGTCCCAAAACATCAGGCAAGTATTTACTTTCTAGCCGAGGTCATGACAGTGACAATGTAATCCAGAAGCCTGAAGTTGTGATGATAGTTTTTGGTTCTTCAGATTTCAGAAGTCATGGAGCTTTCTCTGGCAGTCATTCCTGGATTCTATACTACAACAACAATTTCATCTATTAAATATCCTTTTTGTAAAACTATCAGAATGTATTCCTCCTGTCACTGAAACTTACACAATACAGTAACCAATAACACCATTTTAGTAATTGGAGCCTGGGCTGTATGCTGGGTTGCTCCTGATAGCAGTGTATGAATTGATTGCCAAGTAGAATACCAGTAATACCCACATGCAAACTGCAAGAGTTGCCTACGTTATCCCTCTTGATGCCCTTCCAGCCGACCAAATGGATGCTGCCGTACCACAGTACTAAGAGAATAAGGAATAAAAGATCCTAAGAGTGAATGACTATTTTCATGCATTGGAGAGTTTTAGCTGTTACAACATGATAAGCTTTAAGTCTTAAGTTCTCGAAGACATAGTAGAAGACATAGTAGAAGAAAGACATAGTAGAAGAAAGAAACTTTATATGATCGCCCTAAAAGAAAATCAGAGCTGGAAGTTCTGGGTTAAGAAAATACAGCATACATTAAATTCTGAGAGTCTTCTGGTATCTTATGTACTAATTGGAGCACACACTGAGAAAGGATTGAAGACTGATACCGAGAATAATGATATCTGAAAGGATTTATTTGCTTCAAGTTACCCTCCATCTCCCACTCCCACTGAGCTTCCCTTGCCAACAGAAACAGTCCTTGCGTACAGATCCTGGAGGGGTATTACCTCATGTCCACTTTTTACTACCTCTCGGAGACTCAAGGGCCCTTCACCAGAGTCAGATTCCAGCATGCTGTGTCCAGAGGATGAGATGTTCCCACACCAAGAGAAATGCAAGACTGTGGTAAGTTATATTGCAAAACCACTCAAAATACTTTGTGAGAGTAATTTCTGAAATGCAAGGCCAAACAAACAAATAAACAAAAACAAAAACACAAAAACAAAACAAAATTTAAAAAGCCAAAAGAATATGTCTCTGGATTAAGTTATTCATGAATATATATATTAGACCTTGTCCTGTCCATTAGAAATCTAATGAGAATTATTTGTGTGATTTTTGTATATTAGCTCTTACATAAAAATAAGACAAAATAAATGAAATGAATTTTAGTAATATATTTTATTTACCCAGTATGTCCAAAATATTATCATTTCCAAACAAAATCTATATAAAATATTAAGCATATATTTTACTTTACTACCTTTTCAAAATCCAGCACCATTTTACACTTAGAGTATATCTCAATTCAGATGCCAAGTTTTATTTCATCAGAAATCTCTGATTTATTTAAATATAATAAAACTTACAGTTGAGAAAGTCAATTTGCATCCTCAAGATTTATCAAACATACTTTAAAATTTTTAAGTAGCAAAATATAATTTTCTATAAATGTTTACATCAACTTTAGCAAAACTGGTTCATCAAAACTACATGAATTATTTTGACCTAGAAGAAAAGCATATAATTTTCGAAAGTGTTACTATCCAAGTTAGATAAATTCAATAATTCTTGTGCCAATAAAATATTGATTTGCATAATGAAAAGTTGCAATTTCAGCATAAATTTGTGTACCTGTCTAGCTAAGACACAAATAAACTCTTCCTTTCCTTGAAGCTTTAAATTTAACTTGTTCATAAGCAGTATGATTTCATGAGTGAAAATGTAAATCACACTGCCATTTTTTTATTATTGAATATTTAACAAGCGTTCCTTTTGTTTCAAGAAAATCTTGAATTGGAATGAACAGTATAATAAATCTTTGTAAATAAATCTTCTATGACTCACCAAATAAAGAGCATTGGTAAAAAGCACAAGATTGTTAAATTAATCACCATCTATTTTTTTTAATTCCATAAACTAATGATGATTCTGAATAGTTGCATGCCTATATATGCAAATTAATAATTTTGACAATTATATGCATTTGCATCTTTCATAAAGGTGGCTTCAGAAAACCGAGTACAGATATTTCTAATATGTAACATGCAGAAGAATGAAACAAAAAAGAGAATGTCAGTCTCTTGTACAGAATTACAATAAATCTAGATTTTGACCAAATATAGATAGAGTACTGTATGATGTAAAACTATTTTTATATATAGCTAAAATTCTTCTTTGAAAAATAAAAAGACTAAAATGTATGTGTATGTATATAGAAATATATAATACATATTCATATGTGTGTATATGTATTCACAAGTTTTACTTTTTTATGCCACAAATTGATTGATATTTCTTTATAAATCTAGAAGTCTTTGAGATAAAACATACCAAAATATTAATTAAGAGTATCTTTTCTATCTTGTGACTATTTTTTTTAAAGATTTTTTATTTTAATTTATTTGTTAGAGAGAGAGAGAGAGTGAGCACAGGCAGACAGAGTGGCAGGCAGAGGCAGAGGGAGAAGCAGGCTCCCCGCCAAGCAAGGAGCCTGATGTGGGACTCCATCCCAGGACACTGGGATCATGACCTGAGCCGAAGGCAGCTGTTTAACCAACTGAGCCACCCAGGCGTCCCGTGACTATTCTTTTTTTTTTTAATATTTTATTTATTTATTTGACAGATAGAGAGATCACAATAGGCAGAGAGGCAGGCAGGCAGGGGGAGCAGGCTCCCTGCTGAGCAGAGAGCCCGATGCGGGACTCGATCCCAGGACCCTGAGATCATGACCCGAGCCAAAGGCAGCAGCTTAACCCACTGAGCCACCCAGGCGCCCCCCGTGACTATTCTTAAGTTAAATAAAAACCTTTGGAAATTTTCCAATTTTGATTTAATTGATTTTTAATATTTTTAGAAGTCTTTGATTCTATGGATAATTTTTCCTAAGTTTCTAACATCTACAAAATTTCAAAGTTTATAAAAAATAATTTCTTACCATTTCTCCAACCAAAAATGTATTTCCTGGTGCATGTATATAAATCATTTTATAGTTGAATAAATTTTCCAGTTCAGATTCTTTTAAAACCTCTTCAAATATTTTTGTTGGAAATTTCATTCTGGTTTCAGGAGAATAATTTTATTAATTAATTTTTTTGAGCATTGAGAAAATAAACCCTTTTATCGAATGAACTATGCTTTTGCTAAGTATATCTCCTAATATTGCTCTCATGATTCCATTTAATTTTTGGTTTTTGTTTTTTTTACAGGACAAACAGCTTTCTCATTTTGTTCTACAGCATCAAATTTTAATTGTCATTTGTAGCAAAATTCACAACATGTTTTTTTCCCAGTGTCTTTTACTCTTTACTGTTTGTGGCACTAGTTTCTGCATCTCCACCTAATTCTGCACCAGGAACCTATCCCTATTTCAAATTCATAATTTTTTTCATAGAAATTATTTAGAAAAATGGTTAATGGCATAACAGTTAAATAATAATAAACTTTACATATTACAAATGCTACAAATAAATTATTTACTTAGCAATTATGATTTACCTAGATATCACCTGCTTGTATAAAATATTTAAATAAGTATATTCACTGTCACATCAATGTGTAAAAAAAAAATCATTCAACTAAATCAGTCGACACTAACTTGACCAGTGATGGGTTTCTGTATAATACTGGGAGCTAAGCACAAAAGAGGCATATGACCATATCTTATAAAATGCAACAGTTAGAGCAAAACATAATCCTTGCTAATCAGTGAAGTTGTTTTACACAGAAAAATATCTTATAGTTTGTGCTTTCACATTTAAATTGAAATTAATCAAAACTAAATAAAATTAGACATTTAGTCCATCTGTCATACTAGCAACATTTCTAGCACTTAATAAACTCATGTAGCCAGTGGCTACAAAACTGAATAGTAAAATTTTAGATTCAAGTCGGTTTGAGCAAATGAGAGAATCTCAGTCATTTTCTCATTTGTTTGACTAAAATCTGGTTTTAGTGGTGACAGATAGCAATGAGGTTATGATAAGCAAAGGAATCTAAAGAGTATAAGAGGTGGGGACATTGGATTAAATTTATGTTATGTCTCAAGGAGGAGAAAAGAAGATACTACCTTCATTATGGCAATGGAAAATATATTGATTAAGGGGGTGTGTCTGTACTTTTTAAGTCAGGAATGACTGTGAGACATTGAAATGGACTCCTTGATCTGAATGGAGATGTGGGATCCTGGGACAAGCAAACCTTATAATTAAAAAAGGTAAGGTGGACAGGACTATCATGATAGACAAGTGTTTAAGTGTGGCATTCAGAACTTGGTGGAATTCATTCATCTTTCGCAGTAACTAATTGCTTATAGGCCTCTTTGAACTAAAAGAGATGGACATACCCCAAATGTCCAAAATAAACATAGGTCTACAAAACAGAGAGGCCTGACTTAAAGCCCCCTCCCTTTTAAAGAAGCATGGCCCTTCACCCAGTTCCTAGACCTAAGTCTTAGACCTCCCCCATAGAAACATACAAGCATTTAGAAGAATCGTTGTGTTCTAGAGAATGGGAGATATCATTATTTCTCTGGCATATTAGAAATTTGCTCTTTGATGATATGAATTTCTAGGGAACCAAAACACTATTGTGGGACTGCTATCACTGTCAAATCCTATGATCAATGGAGTTTATGTCAGTCCATCTCACAGTGCACTCAGTGGTTTCTTGTGGATTTATTCTGTGATTATTTGTACAGTTCCTGTATTGTTCAGTTGGAACAGATAAACTCAGCACCAAGAATTTCACCATTGCCTGTCCAGAGAAATGCTTCATGATAAGAACAGATAGGTAGAATTTGCCTATGGAAATCTCCTTCCATACAAAAACAAACAAACAAACAAACAAACAGAATTATATCCTTGAAAGAATAGCAGACATTAGTGCTACCGTCAAAGATCAGAAAGATTCACAGGGAGCATTTGATATTGCTTTCCAAATGACTCACCCACTTGACCTTTGTGGTAGACAGTGGGGCCTTGGAGAATGACAATAGTTATCGTAACCAGATAGTGACTCCAAATGCAGCTTCCATTTCAGAGATAGAATGGGGAAAGCAATTGGGGCCTTGGCATCTGAATTGCTTATACTGCTACATCAAAAGCATTTTTATCTCTTCCAATGAACAGAGAACAGCAGAGGCAATTTACTTTCACTTGAAAGAACAAGTAATACTTGTATATACTGAATTGCCATCACTGACTACCAACCATGCATCTACCAGCAGCACCAATCACAGACTTGAAGATGACTGATTTTCTACCATGCTTCTCAAACCTCATCAATTTTGATCAGATATTTTATTTTTGAGCAAAAGATATTAATCAGTGGGGCTGATGATACTTGTGGGATTCACCCATATTACAAGGCACCCTATCACTAGAAGCCAGGTGCCTCCCGCAATGGCAGGATAGCCCTTTAAAGACTCATAGTCCCAGATGGGAGATAAGATTTCAGAGCCTGTGGTACAGTCCTGTAGCATGAAGTATATACTCTAACCAGCAGTTAGTATTTGGAGCTATTTCTCCCATAACCAGAACACATGGGTCTAAGAGTCAAGGGACTCTTCTTACTATTAATTCCTAATGACCACCATGCAAAACTTTTTGTTGCTTATACTTCTGACTTTGAGTTCTGTCTGCTGAGGTGTTCAGGATTAGGAGAGAAGGGCCTACTAGGAGACCCAAAAGTCATTGTGTTGAATGAGAAGCTGAGGCTTCCACATTACTTATCTCATATAAAGAACAAATACTTGTATATTATAAATATATATCATATAAATATACATTATACATATAATTATGTATTATATATTATATAGATTCCTTAGAATGAGTAAATATATAATCTATACAATATATTTCTATTATTTGTATTTATAAATATATTTATATTATTTATAATAAATGCAATATATACTTACTTGTTCTAAGAAATCAGCCCACACAGTTATGAAGGTTGCAAAGTCCCACAATCCACAGTTAGCAAGCTAGAGACCCAAGAGTATAGGGCCAGTATGAGTCTGAAGGCCTACCAGTCAGGAATCCTATGCTTGGAAAGGCTAACCAAATGGTGAGACAGAAAGTGAATTCTTTCTTCCTCCACCTTTTTTTCTATTGAGCCCTGCCACAGATTGGATAATGCCACATTCGGGTGGACAATCAGCTTTTCCAAATCTACTGATTCAAATGTTCCTCTCAGCCAGAAACATGCCACAGACACATATGGAAATAATGTTTAACAAAATATCTGGGCAGCTCATGATACAGCCAAGCTGACACCAAATTAACCATCACAATGTCAAAGTTGAAATGTATACAAACATACAGACAAAAACCCCCAAGTGTTATTTAATATATTATCATATACTTACCATAAGAAAACCTTATACTTTGGTTCCTCTTGTCTAGAATTCATTTTAAATTAAAAAAAATCATGTTATTTATGTCGTAGTTTTTGTATTTTATGTACATAATACATTTTAATAGACTTCAAAAGTTCTATTTTTCTTTCCCCTCTGTTTTGTTTGTCCTAGAGGAAACAGAAGTAACAACAAACATTTGAAATTAACGGCAAAATACCTTCACATAGTTTTATAAAGCAACAATAATTTTAAAAGCTCTCATGTGAGAATCTTCTCTTCAAGTGAGAAATTTAAAAAAAAAGAAAAGAAAAGAAAAAAATGGGGTAGGAGAGACAATCAAACCACCCAGAAAACAAAGAGACAGTTAAGTTGAAAACTGATATTACATAACAGAACTCACCTAGATGTTCAAAATTCTGGTATATTTTACCTAAGGAATCATGATGGAGTCAACAAGTCCCAAATCAGTCTTTCTATATTAAAAAGAGACAAAAGGGAGAGTCTAATGAGCTTCAACTCATAGCCACGCGGATAATGAGAGCAAGAGACCTTGGTCTGTAAGCAACAACTCCCTTTGTTTCATGTTGAATACCCTCATGTAGTTATTCGTTCTTTCTCTGGTAACCTGTCAAATAACGAGGGACTCAAATGTAAAAGGTGCATCGCCACAGAAAGCAAACCAGTGCTGAGCCAGTGAAAAGGGGAGATGATGAGATTGACATTGCTGACACTGGAGATCTGGTGATATAAAGATTAGTTTACAATCAAATTACTCTCATATTCACTTATAGCCAAATAAGTAAAGAGGCCACCTGTAAAGTATTTTCCCCATGAGTGATGGCGTGCAGACTATGATCATAAACACATGTTTTAGGCAGAAAGGAATTCAGGGGAAGTTGCTAGACATCCAGGTTGTTTAAGACGAGGCAAGATCCCCCTAAATGAATGATTCATCCATAGTAATGACACTAATTCATTATCGAGTTTCGGTTTATATCTATTTTCATTTTTTCCAATCTGTTGCAGCGCAATTGAAGTGGTGGTTTGTTGTGTTGCTGTTCTAAAATGTTGTTTTAAGTACATAATTTTACCCCATTTGTGCCAGGAAAATGCCCAAACACCTTCATTAGGAATAAAGGAAATCTGTTCCACAGTACTCTGAACAGCAGGCACTCTATGCTTTATTGAACAGAAAAGCTTTAACAAACCTTATCTTGTACAATGTTCATTCTGCCTGGGTCTGTTTATGTTCTCGAACTTCTGAAAATGTGGGTGCGACAGCAAAGTAGTGTTTAGCTACCCTACTCTCTCGGCCAGGTGGCTGATTGTACGGTTTGGCATATTTTTTGCAGGTGGTACACAAAATCATATATACCAGCTGCTCAGCCCACTGAGTAATACTCCGCTAAATGACACAGCCCCAGCCATACATAACAACATATAATGATGCTCGAATGATATCTTCACTAGATTCATTTAGCTCTGAAAAGAATTCTCTAAGAAAGACATTTCCTTGCCTTCATTTCTGTCTCATGCTGGGTAATGTTGGCAAGAATTATTCATGGCACATGTGAGCAATTCAAAAAAATATATTGTAGAAAAACAGCAAGGCAGCTTTGCAGAGGTGCGCTATCTGCCTGATGACTTGGCAGGCCGCCCCTGGTGCTTGGCACAGCACCCTGGCAGCTGGCACGGGGGATGTTATATATACTTGCCATTGGGCCTCTCCTATGCTACTCGCTGTGCACGATCAATATCGACCAACCGCATAAACAACCGGATGAACCTGTATCTAAGGGATGGCAAATAGCATTTGAATTATTTTACATAAATCTGAAAATGTAATCGCAGTTGACATTCCTATTAGTATTATATCAGAGCGCGATGATCATAATTGAGTAACATTAAATTTAGCTTATTGAACAGCAGTCCACTGCCTGCTTTACTGTGACTATGATCTGTGTAATGAGACCAGCAGTAAGAAAAATTCTCTCAGTTGGTACACTTCCTGGACAGCAGCCAAAGTATTTATTGCTATTTATGCAATTAATGGCTATATTGATTCCTTTTTTCTCTAGTAAATAGCAGATAAGTTGTGCTATGTTTTCTTAGCTCTTCAAGGTTTGTTTCAGCTGTAATTAATGTGACTATAAGAATAATACTCAATTGTTCTTAGTAACTGGTTTTCATGTCCGCGGCATTTGCAACGTACACATTGCTCTCTGGTTTGAGATGATTAAATTGATAGCAGCTCTATTGCCAAAATAGTCCCATATGCTGAAGTATGATTTATTAATGTTCAAAAATCAGAAGGTAAAACTTCACTAGCCAAAAGGCTGTGGTGGTTAATCATCTGTTCTTCCAGCTAATTCCATAATCCTCAATGTGACAATCAATTCATCATGTTGAAATAGCAAATTCATATAAATCATATTTCCAAGTTCTACATGCAGTCAATAAAATATATTGCACATTTCCCATAAATTATGTGATATAATGTTAATTTATTTTTCAAATTAAAAACCTTAACTACCCTATGTGTTTTTTCTTTGTGCCTGTAAAGGGATGAGCCTCATCCTGGCACATCTATAAGATCACACCATGAGCAGGGAAGAAGGGTTGAAGGCTTCTGACTTTGGAGGAATTCATAGGAATATCTGACTTTCTGTACCCTTTAAGACAACCAAATCTAATTTTTTCTTTTACTTTGTTCCCATTCCTTACCAGCAAGAATTCAAAGATATTTTCTTCATATATTTTCCAATGAGGAGGAGGTGGCTATAAGAAGGAAGGGTCAGAGCTGGCATGATTTTGAATTGTTGCTACTGAAAAATCCATCCCATCCTAGCATGTATGCTCTTCTTTTCTTTTCCTTTATTTCAGATCCACATATCTGTTCTATTTTCATGAGGGTAAACTCTCCAACTCCTTTCCTACATTTGGTGTCCATAATAAGAATGGAAATATAGTTAATAGAGACCTCCCAGCCACTTTAATGGATCACATGATTCATAACCTTGGTTTATGTCTATAAGTAAGAGAATTGTGAAGGGAAGGAGCTTTCTGCCTTGAGTAGGTACAATCCTTAAATTCCTAAATATGAAGCTGGCATGGCAAGATAAGTCAGTCTAAATTTATTTGATAAATAAAATTAAATGTATTAAATTATGCAGCATTTCATGATCTTGAATCCTCCCTAAAGGAGAATCTGTCTGAACATAGTTTGGGCTCAGAGAATCAGCAGAAAGAACTTACATTTAAGGAAAACAGTCTGGACCATAGTTTATTCCCCTCCTTCTTCTGTCTTTTGTCTGCTATTTTTGATAAGCTCTCTGTACTGTAGTATTTTGCTTCTGAATTTTAGATCAATTTTTGTCCTTCTAAACACAGCTCATCATTTGATCTATCTGATCCTCTACTTCAATGTCCTGGTGGTCCTTGGGTCTGATATATAATCCCCCTTCATGTGAGGACAGCCCATGACTCAGTTTCTGCCAAGTTCCTTTATGAAAAAAGCAATGCAGCATCTGTCATACACAGCCTCATTTTGTTGACAATAAAAAAGAGGAAGACATTATTTCAGACTCGTATGTCCATCATTGACTGTGCAATGAACACTTTTGTGGGAGCACATTGCCATTCAAAAAATGGTGCTTTAATACTAATGTTTAGACATAAGAAATATTTTTTTCTGGAAAAGAAAATTTGTCTTAAAGATGCATTGTTTTTAAGGCTCATAAACATTCTGATGCAAGAGTACCATTTACTTCAGTCAGTTCCTACACTGTATACAAACTGGTGAAGGAAGACGGTTCAGGGGCAAGAGTCAGGCAGAGGCTGATAGAACAGAGAAGTTAGCGTTCGCCTGGGCACACTGGGTTATGGGCACTAACTTCTGTGATGAGCAGAAGGATGGAGACATTTTATCTCAGCCTAAGCTGGAGCATAAACTGATTCATGGTAACACTGACTGAACTAGAAAAGGTCATGGACACAAGCTCCTTACCACAGAGAGACTAACTCTATAACAGGACATATTTTCGGCAATATCAGAGATGAGGCAAAACCATATGCCTTCATTCACAGATTCTTGTTTCAGAAAGGCAAGGTTTTCATAAATATGGTTTC
Source organism: Taxidea taxus jeffersonii (assembly GCA_003697995.1). Lineage (NCBI taxonomy): Eukaryota > Metazoa > Chordata > Mammalia > Carnivora > Mustelidae > Taxidea > Taxidea taxus. The sequence continues at coordinate 12,532 of RCUC01016848.1, forward strand.
CTATGGATATGGTTAGGAAAGGCCAGGTATGCATATATGAACCTCTTTCTCTCTTGCTGAAAATATTCTGGTGACTCCCGATGTCATTTGTCCTAAACTGTAAAGACCTGAAATTTATTTTTTCTTCCTCCCCCCCACTCCCGCAGGGATTTCAATCATAGCAGAAAGGAAGGGCAAGGAAATAAAACCATATTGGGGCCAAGGTTCTAAAGTTTACCAGAATTAAGTTAATATTATTCTGAGGTGTGTGCGTGGCTCAGTTGGTGAAGCATCGCCTTTGGCTCAGGTCATGATCCTGAGGTCCTGGGATGGAGTCCTGCATTAGACTTTCCACCCAGCAGGGAGTCTGCTTCTCCCTCCCTTCCTGTCCCTCCCCCTGCTCGTACTCTCTCTTGCTCACTCTCTCTTTCAAACAAAGTCTTTTAAAAAATGTTAATATTATTCTGAAATGGATCATGATAGCATAAAATGAAGATTGTATTCTCAAGAGCAACTATTAAGAAAATAAGTCAAAATTATATAGTTTAACAGTCAACAGAAGAATAAATTGTTACAATAAAATATATTTGCTATAAAATAAGGCAGTAAAGAGTCTGTAGAAGAACAACAAAGATACAACACCAATCGAAAACAAATACTAAAGTGGCAGATGTAAATTCAAAAATATAAATTCAACAATATAAATTTAAAAAGCAGAGATGGTCAGACTGGTTTAAAAAAAAGACTTAACTGTATGCTATTTGCAAAGAACACACACCACAGTTTCAGAAAACACAAAGAAGTTGAAAGTAAAAGGACAGCAGAAGATATATATTCAAGGCAAAGAACATCCATGGGAGAGCTGGACTGGCTGTATTAATATGAGAGAAAATAGACTCTAAGACAAGAAATATTACTATAGACAAAGAATGACATTTCGTAATGATAAAGGGATAAAATCCACAAGGAAGATATGTTTATGCAGTTAACAACCGAGCCCAAAATATTTGAAGTGAACACTGACAATTCAAAAGTACAAATAGGAAATTCATCAGTAATCCCTCAGTGAGTTCAATTTCCTTTCTCTAAATAGTTTATAAAGCAACTAGACATAGATCATCAAAATATAAAAGGTCTGAACATTATTAGCCCAAATTGATAAATTGTAAAAATTGATATTTTTGAAACAATTCACCTGAAGCCTATAGGATACAAATTATTTTTTTTAATTTAAGTTTTATTTAAACATATAATGTAACCCCACCACCCTCTCCCAACCCCTCTCGCCTCCACCCCCCTCAGTTTGTTTTATGACATTAAGAGTCTCTTTTGGTTTGTCTCCCTCCCGATCCCATCTTGTTTCATTTTTTCTTTTCCTACCACCTTAACCCCCACCCCCATTGCATCTCCACTTCCTCATATCAGGGAGATCATGTGATAGTTGTCTTTCTCCAGTTGACTTATTTCGCTAAGCATAATACACTCTAGTTCCATCCATGTCGTCGCAAATGGTAAGATTTCATTTCTTTTGATGGCTGCATAGTATTCCATTGTATATATATACCACCTCTTCTTTATCCATTCATCTGTTGATGGACATCTAGGTTCTTTCCATAACTTGGCTATTGTGGACATTGCTGCTATAAACATTCAGGTACACGTGCCCCTTTGGATCACTACGTTTGTATCTTTAGGGTAAATACCCAGTAGTGCAATTGCTGGGTCATAAGGTAGCTCTATTTTCAATTTTTTGAGGAACCTCCATGCTGTTTTCCAGAGTGGTTGCACCAGCTTGCATTCCCACTGTTGGTG
>RCUC01016869.1:0-11397 GCA_003697995.1 Taxidea taxus jeffersonii
CCATCAACAGATGAATGGATAAAGAATAAGTGGTATATATATACAATAGAATACTATGCAGCCATCAAAAGAAATGAATTCCTACCATTTGCGATGACATGGATGGAAATAGAGTGTATTATGCTTAATGAAAAAAGTCAACTGGAGAAAGACAACTATCACATGATCTCCCTGATATGAGGAAGTGGAGATGCAACGGGGGTGGCCGTTAAGGGGGTAGGAAAAGAAAAAATGAAACAAGATGGGATCGGGAGGGAGACAAACCAAAAGAGACTCTTAATGTCATAAAACAAACTGAGGGTGGTCGGGGGGGAGAGGGGTTGGGAGAGGGTGCTGGGGTTACATTATATGTTTAAAGAAAAAATCTTAAATTAAAAAAAAAGAAGAAAAAAGAAATTAAAGGCATCCAAATTGGCAAAGAAGAAGTCAATCACTCTTTGCAGATAATATGATACTTTATGTGGAAAACCCAAAAGACTCCTCTCTAAATCTGCTAGAGCTTGTACAGGAATTCAGTAAAGTGTCAGGATAAAAAATCAATGCACAGAAATCAGTTGCATTTCTTTACATCAACAACAAGACAGAAGAAAGAGAAATTAAGGAGTCCATCCCATTTGTGAATGCACCCAAAACCATAAGATACCTAGGAGTAAACCTAACCAAAGAGGCAAAGAATCTTTACTCAGAAAACTATAAAGTTCTCATGAAAGAAATTGAGGAAGACACAAAGAAATGGAAAAATTTTCCATGCTCATGGATTGGAAGAACAATTATTGTGAAAATGTCTATGCTACCTAAAGCTGTCTACACATTTAAAGCAATCCCTATCAAAATCCCATCCAATTTTTTCAAGGAAATGGAACAAATAATCCTAAAATTTATATGGAACCAGAAAAGACCTCGAATAGCCAAAGGAATATTGAAAAAGAAAGCCAAAGTTGGTGGCACCACAATTCCAGACTTCAAGCTCTATTACAAAGTTGTCATCATTAAGACAGTATGGTACTGGCATAAAAAGAGACACATAGATCAATGGAATAGAATACAGAGCCCAGAAATAGACCCTCAAGTCTATGGTCAACTAATCTTCGACAAAGCGGGAAATAATGTCCAATGGAAAAAAGACAGCCTCTTCAAGAAATGGTGTTGAGAAAATTGGACATCACATGCAGAAGAATGAAACTGGACCATTTCCTTACACCACACAGGAAAATCGACTCAAAATGGATGAAGGACCTCAATGTGAGACAGGTATCTATCCAATTCCTTGAGGAAAACACAGGCAGCAACATCGTTGACCTCAGCCACAGCCACTTCTTCCTAGGAACAAGGCCAAAGGCAAGGGAAGCAAGGGAAAAAATGAACTATTGGGACTTCATCAAGATCAAAAGCTTTTGCAAAGCTAAGGAAACAGTCAACAAATCCAAAAGACAACTGACAGAATCGGAGAAGATATTTGCAAACGACATATCAGATAAAGGGCTAGTATGCAAAATCTATAAAGAGCTTAGCAAACTCAACACCCAAAGAACAAATAATCCAATCAAGAAATGGGCAGAGGACATGAACAGACATTTCTGCAAAGAAGACATCCAGATGGCCAACAGGCACATGAAAAGGTGCTCCGCATTACTCGGCATCAGGGAAATAAACAGAAATCAAAACCACAATGAGATACTACCTCACACCCATCAGAATGGCTAAAATTAACAAGTTAGGAAATGACAGATGCTGGCAAGGATGGGGAGAAAGAGGAACCCTCCTACACTGTAGGTCGGAATGCAAACTGGTGCAGGTACTCTGGAAAACAGCATGGAGGCTCCTCAAAAATTGAAAATAGAGCTACCTTATGACCCAGCAATCACAGTACTGGGTATTTACCCTAAAGATACAAATGTGGTGACCTGAAGGGGCATATGCACCCGAATGTTTATAACAACAATATCCACAATAGCCAAGTTATGGAAAAAACCTAGATGTCCATCAACAGATGAATGGATAAAGAAGAAGTGGTATATATATACAAGGGAGTACTATGCAGCCATCAAAAGAAATGAAATCGTGACATTTGCAATGGCGTGGATGGAAATAGAGGGTATTATGTTTAGCGAAATAAGTCAATCAGAGAAAGACAACTATCATATGATCTCCCTGATATGAGGAAGTTGAGATGAAATTGGGGCAGATTGGAGTGTAGGAAAAGAATAAATGAAACAAGATGGGATTGGGAGGGATATAAACCGTAAGAGACTCTTAATGTCACAAAACAAACTGAAGGTGGCTGGGGGAGGGGGAGAGGGAGAAGGTGGATGGTTATGGACATTGCGGAGGGTATGTGCTATGGTGAGTGCTGTAAAGTGTGTAATCCTGGCTATTTACAGACCTGTGCCCCTGGGGCTAATAATACATTATATTTTTATAAAAAAATAAAAAATTTAAAAAATAGAATAATGTCAGACCTGTCCACAGAGACTTGGAAAGCCAGAAAGGGCTGGCAAGACATATTCAGGGCAGTAAATGAGAAGAACAAACAGGCAACCAAGAATATTTTATCTGGCAAGGTTGTCATTTAGAAATGTTGGAGAGATAAGGATCTTCCAAGACTGGCAAGGTTTGAAAGAATATGTGACCTCCAAGCCAGCCCTGCAAGAAATATTAAAAGGGGTTCTATAAAAGAAGAAAGACCTCAAGAGTAATATAGGACAGAAATTTACAGAGACAATATATAGAAAAAAGGACATCACAGGCAACATGATGACAATAAAAACATGTCTTTCAATAATCACTCTCAATGTGAATGGCTTAAATGCTCCCATAAAATGGCACTCGGTTGCAGATTGGATAAAAAGACAGCACCCATCCATATGCTGTCAACGAGAGTCTCATTTTGAACTTAAAGATACATACAGGCTGAAATTGAAGGGATGGAAAACCATCTTTCATGACAATGGACCACAAAAGAAAGCTGGGTTAGCAGTTTTCATAGCAGACAAATTAGATTTACAGCTAAAGATTGCAGTCAGAGATACAGAAGGGCACATCACCATTCTTAAAGGATCTATCCAACAAGAAGATCTAACAGTTGTAAAGATCTATGCCCCCAACATGGGAGCAGCCAATTACCTAAGCCAACTGTTAATCAAAATAAAGAGACATATTGATAAGAATACGTTAACTGTAGGGGATCTTAACACGCCATTCTCAGCAATAGACAGATCATCTAAGTAGAAGATCAGCAAAGGAATAAGAGCTTTGAATGACACACTAGACCAGATGGACCTCATAGATATATAAGGAACATTCCACCATAAAACAACAGAATACTCATTCTTCTCAAACGCACATGGAAATTTCTCCAGAATATACCACATACTGGGTCACAAATCAGCTCTCAATCAATACTAAAAGACTGAGATTATTCTCTGCATATTCTCAGACCACAATGATTTGAAACTAACTCAATCACAAGAAAAAGTTTGGAAGAAATTCAAACACTTGGAAGCTAAAGATCATCCTGCTCAAGAATGTTTGGATAAACCAGGAAATCAAAGAAGAACTCAAACAATTCATGGATATCAATGAGAACGAAGACACATCAGCCCCAAACCTAATGAGATATGGTAAAGGCAGTCCAAGGAGTAAATACATAGTCATTCAAGCCTCACTCAAAAGAAATCTGAAAAAAAAAAAGGAAAGAAAGAAAGAAAAGAAAAAAAGAAAAAGCCCAAATATATAAACACTCTTCATACTTTAAAGAACTGGAGAATCAACAACATATTAAGCCTACCCATGCAAAAGAAGGGAAAAAATTAAGATTAAGCAGAGATCAATGAATTAGAAATCAGAGATACAGTAAAACACATGAATGAAACTAGAATCTGGTTCTTTGAAAAAAATTAATAAGATCAGTAAACCACTAGCCAGACTAATCCAAAAGAAAAGAGAAAGGACCCAAATTTTAAAAATCATGAATGAAAGGGGAGAAATCACGATTAACACCAAGGAAATAGAAGCAATTATTAGAAATTATTATCAACAGCTATAAGCCAATATGTTAAGCAACCTAGAAAAAATGGATGCATTCATGGAAACCTATAGACTTCCAAGACTCAAACAGGAAGAAATTGACAACCTAAATAGACCAATAACTAGTAATGAGATTGAAGCAGTAGTCAAAAACCTTCCAAAAGATAAGAGTCTAGGACCTGATGGATTCCCTGGGGAATTCTACCAAACATTCAAAGAAGAAATAATACCTATTCTCCTGAACCTATTTCAAAAAATAGAAACAGAAGGAAAACTCCCAGTCTCATTATATGAGGCCAGCATTACCTTAATCCCCAAACCAAGCAAAGACCCTATCAAAAAGGAGAATATCAGACCAATATCCTTGACGAATTATGGATGCCAAAATTCTCAACAAGATCCTAGCTGATAGGATCCAAAAATACATTAAAAAGATTATCCGCCACAACCAGCTGGGATTTATCCCTGAGATGCAAGTGTAGTTCAACATTCGCGAATCAATCAATGTGATAGAACAAAGTAATAAGAGAAGAGACAAGAACCACATGGTCCTCTAAACTGAGGCAGAAAAAGCATTTGACAAAATACAGCATCCGTTCTTGATTAAAACTCTTCAGAGCATAGGGATATAGGGAAAATTCCTCAATTTCATAAAATCCTTCTATGAAAGACCTACAGTTCATATCATTCTCAATGGGGAAAAACTGGGAGCCTTTCCCTTAAGATCAGAAAGATGACAAGGATGCCCACTCTTGCCACTGTTGTTCAACATAGTACTAGAAGTCCTTGCAACAGCAATCAGACAACAAGAAGAAATAAAAGGTATTCAAATTGGTAATGAAGAAGTCAAATCCTCTCTCCTCCATATGACATGATACTTTATGTGGAAAACCTCAAAGGCTGCACCCCCAAATTACTAGGTATCATAGAGCTATTCAGTAATGTAGCAGGATACAAAATCAACGCACAGAAATCAGTTGCTTTCCTATACACTGACAATGAAACTGTAGAAAGGGAAATTAGAGAATCAATTCCATTTACAATAACACCAAAAACAGTAAGATACCTTGGAATAAACCTAACCAAAGAGATAAAAGATCTATACTTGAGGAACTACAGAACACTTATGAAGGAAATTGACAAAGACACAAAAAGAAAACATTCTATTCTCATGGATCATAAAAATAAACATTGTTAAAATGTCTATGCTGCCCAGAGCAATCTATACTTTCAATGCCATCCTGATCAAATACCATTGGCATTTTTCAAAGTGTTGGAACAAACAATCCTAAAATTTGTATGGAACCAGAAAAGACCCTAATCGCCAAGGAAATGTTGAAAAAGAAAAAGTAAGCTGGGGGCATCACGTTGTCTGATTTCAAGCTTTAGTACAAAGCTGTGATCACCAAGACAGCATGGTACTGGCACAAAAACAGACACACAGGCCAGTGTAACAGAGTACAGAGTCCAGATATGGACCCTCAACTCTATAGTCAACTAATCTTTGACAAAGCAGGAAAAAATATCCAATGGAAAAAAGACAGTCTCTTCAATAAATTATGCTGGGAAAATTGGACAGCTATGTGTAGAAGAATGAAACTTGGTCATTCTCTTACACCATGCACAAAGATACACTCGAAATGGATAAAAGACCTCAACGTGAGGCAGGAATCTATCAAGATCCCAGAGAAGAACATAGGCAGTAACCTCTTCGACATTGGCCACAGCATCTTCTTTCAAGATATGTCTCCAAAGTCCAAGGAAACAAAAGCAAAAATGAACTTTTGGGACTTCATCAAGATTAAAAGCTTCTTCACAACAAAGGAAACAGTCAACCAAACAAAGAGGCAACCCATGGAATGGGAGAAGATATTTGCAAATGACACTACAGACAAAGGGCTGATATGCAAGATCTATAAAAACTTCTCAAACTCAACACCCAAAAATCAAATAATCATGTCCAAAAAATGGGCAGAAGACATGAGCAGACCCTTTTCCAACTAAGACATATGAATGGCTAACAGACACATGAAAAAGTGTCCATATCATTAGCCATCAGGGAAATTAAAATCAAAACCATATTGAAATACCACCTTACACCAGTTAGAATCACAAAAATTAACAAGGCAAGAAACAATAAATGTTGGATAGAATGTGGAGAAAGGGGAATCCTCTTACACTGTTGGTGGGAATGCCAGTTGGTGCAGCCACTTTAGAAAATAGTGTGGAGGTTCCTCAAAAAATTCAAAATGGAGCTTCCATAGGACCTGGCAATTGCACCACTGGGTATTTACCCCAATGATACATATGTAGTGAAAAGAAGGGCCATATGCACCCCAATGCTCATAGCAGCAATGTCCACAACAGACATACTGTGGAAAGAGCTGAAACATCCTTCAACAAACAAATGGATAAAGATGTGGTCCATATATACAATGGAATATTACTCAGCCATCAGAAAGGATGAATACCCAACTTTTTCATCAGCATGGATGGGACTGGAGGAGATTATGTTGAGTGAAATAAGTCAAGCAGAGAAAATCAATTATCATATGGTTTCACTTACTTGTGGAACATAGGGAATAGCATTATGGACATTAGGAGAAGGAAGGAAAAAATGAGGGTGGGGAATCAGAGGGGCAGACAAACCACGAGAGACTGTGTACTCTAAGAAACAAACTGATGGTTTTACAGGGAAGAGGGGTGGAGGTATGTGTTGGCCCAGTGATGAGTATTAAGGAGGGCAGATATTGCATGGAGTACTTGTAAACAATGTATGTAAACAATGAATCTTGGAACACTACATTAAAAACTAATGACATACTGTAAGGTGACTAACATAACATAATAAAAATAATAATTAAAAAAAGAAATACAAAGACATAAACATTCTATGATAGGACTTTTGAAAACAAACAAAAATAAAATCTGGGTCTTTCCTGGTAAAAAAATAAATACATAAATAAAAATAAAGAACAATTCTTTCCCCACCACAGAGTAATGGTACCTTGTCATATATCAAGTGACCATATATATGTACATATATTTCTGGACTCTGATTTGTTCATTTGTCTAGTTGTTTATCCTTGCAGGAGTAACACAGCCTTTTAATTACTACAGTTTTATAGTAAGTGTTGTCATCTTTAGTAGAGTAAGATAATCTTTTAATACAGATATATTTTATCTGTATATAGATAATTTTTGTAATCTATAGTAGTTGTGCACCTCCCAGCTTTGTTATTATTCTTCAAGATTGTCTTGACACTTACTTGTATTTCTAAGTCCATTTTAAATATTTTTATTTATTTATTTATTTATTTATTTGTTAGAGAGAGAGAGCAAGCACAGGCAGACAGAGTGGCAGGCAGAGGCAGAGGGAGAAGCAGGCTCCCTGCTGAGCAAGGATCCCGATGCGGGACTCGATCCCAGGACGCCGGGATCATGACCTGAGCCAAAGGCAGCTGCTTAACCAACTGAGCCACCCAGGCGTGCCTCTAAGTCCATTTTAGAGTTGTCTTGCCAATTTCCACCAGCAAAAATAATATTAGAATTTTTATTAGAATTGTATACAATTTGTAGAGAGAATTGGGAAAATATTTGCGTCTTTGCAATTTTGATTCTTTCAATCCAAGAACATGGCCCTTTTTTGAAACTTCTTAAATTTCTTTGAATAACATTTTGTAGATTACTGTGCAGAGACCTTGTACTTCTTTCATTAGATTCATTGATTCGTATTTGGTCTTTTTATGCTATTGTACATGGAGTTGTTTTAATTTCTTCCCATTTGTTGATTGCTGATATATAGGAAAATAATTGGTCTTCCTATATTAACCCTGATCCTGTGATCTTACTAAACTTACTTATATGTTCTAAGAGCTTGTAGGTTTTCTTGCATTGTGTATGTATATAATTATGACATTAATAAAGACATTTGATTTTCTTTTATTATTCAAGTTTTTAAATTTTAGTTAACAAAAAGTGTAATATTGGTTTCAGGTGTAGAATTTAGTGATTCAATACTTTACATATATTACCTAGTGCTCATCACAAGTGCCTTCGTTAGAATGTGTCACCTATTTAGCCCATCCCCCACCCACCACCACTCCATCAATCTTCAGTTTGGTCTCTATAATTAAGAGTCTCTCATGGTTTGCCTTCCTCTTTTCTTTTTCTTCCTTCTTCTATGTTCTTTTCTGTTTTGTTTCTTAAATTCCACATATGAGTGAAATCATATGGCATTTGTCCTTCTCTGACATATTTCACTTAGCATAATACACTCTAACTCCATGTTATTGCAAATGGCAATATTTCATTGTTGTTTTATGGCTGCCTAATATTCCATTATATAGGGATGCCTGGGTGGCTCATTCTGTTAAGCATCTCCCCTCAGCTCAGGTCATGATCCCATGGTCCTGGGATTGATTCCCACATTGGGCTCCCTGATGGGGGGGGGGTTGTGGGTCTGATTCTCCCTTTGCCCCTCGCCTTGTCATGCTCTCTCTCTCTAACTCTCCCTCTTTCTCTTTCTCTCTCTCTTAAATAAATAAAACCTTTGAAAAATATATTCCATGGTATACACACACACACACACACACACACCCCATATCTTTATCCATTCATCAGTCAATGGACATTTGGGCTCTTTGCATAAGTTGGCTATTTTTGCTAATGCTGCTATGAACATCGAAGTCTATGTGCCTCTTTGAATCATTATTCTTGTGTCCTTTGGGTAAATACTTAGTAGTGCAATTTCTGGGTCATAGGGTGGTTCTATTTTTAACCTTTTGAGGAACCTCCATACTGTTTTACAGAGTGGCTGCACCAGTTTGCATTCCCACCAATAGTGTAAGAGGGTTCATCTTTCTCCAAATCCCCACCAACATCTGTTGTTTCTTATGTTGTTAATTTTAGCCAGTCTGAAAATTGTGAGGTGGTATTTCATTGTGATATTGATTTGTATTTCCCTGGTGATGAGAGATGTTGAGCATATTTTCTTGTGTCTGTTGGCCATCTGGATGTCTTCTTTGGAAAAATGCTTATTCATGTCTTCTGCACATTTCTTTACTGGATTATTTGGTTTTTTGGGGAGTTGAGTTTGGTAAGTTCTTTATAGACTTCTTAAATTCTTTCCTTTGAAATTCAATTTATTTTTCTTGCTTCACTTCACTGGGTAGGAAGTCTATTGTTGAACAAAACCGGAGATAATGGCTATCCTTGCACTACTCACAACATTCTAAGTCTCAGGAAGAATACTTCCAGTAATTAACCATTATTTATGATGCTCATTGTAGTTTTGGGGAGGTAATCTTTAACAGAATAAATAACTTCAAAAATTTTTTCTTTGATTACTTCATTAACCCATGGGTTGTTTAATATTATGTTGTTTATCCCACAAGTCAAAAACAGAGAGAGACCTGGTTGCTTGGGTGGTTCAGTAGGTTAAGTATCTGCCTTCAGCTCAGGTCATGATCCCAGGGTCCTGGGATTGAGCCCCATCTTAGGCTCTTTGTTCAGTACAGATCCTGCTTCTCCATCTCCCTCTGCCTTATCCTCCTCCCCTCTCATGCTCCTTCACTCTTTCTCCCTCATGCTCTGTCTCAAATAAATAAAATCTTTAAAAAATAATAATAATTTTAAAAGTAAAGAAAGAGAAAACTAAAAAAAAAACAAAACCAGAAATGAATGAAAAGAAATAGCGGCCCGCCAAGCCCCAGACCCGGGAGGGGAGGCCCCTACTGTTAGCTCAGAGGGAAAGAAAGAACTGGGGCAATCCGGAACTCAGTGACCTTAGTCCTTTAGTCCTTCAGGTGGAACAGCGTGCAACATGGGAAAGAAAACCAATCGGACAGCTGACAGTTCTTCTTCAGAGGATGAGGAGGAGTATGTCATCGAGAAGGTGCTAGACAGGCATGTAGTTAAGGGGCAAGTGGAATATCTACTGAAGTGGAAAGGCTTTTCTGAGGAGCACAATACTTGGGAACCTGAGAAAAATTTGGATTGCCCTGAGCTAATTTCTGAGTTCATGAAAAAGTATAAGAAGATGAAGGAAGGTGAAAACAACAAACCCAGGGAGACGTCAGAAAGTAACAAGAGGAAATCCAATTTCTTGAACAATGCTGATGATATCAAATCCAAAAAAAAAGAGAGAGCAGAGCAATGATATCACTCGGGGCTTTGAGAGAGGACTGGAACCAGAAAAGATCATTGGGGAGACAGATTCCTGTGGCAATTTAATGTTCCTAATAAAATGAAAAGACACAGATGAAGCAGACCTGGTTCTTGCAAAAGAAGCGAATGTCAAATGTCCACAGATTGTGATAGCATTTTATGAAGAGAGACTGATGTGGCACGCATATCCGGAGGATGCAGAAAACAGAAAGAAACAGCAAAGAGCTAAAGGAGGGGGTGGTCTCTGTCATTTCTCGTTGTATATAATACATTCACCTCCCTGCCTCCTCTCCCTTCTACTCACCCCCTTCTATCCTAAACACATCCATAAAAAATGTGCTTATCACTGTGCTCCACAGGAGAAATGTTGGTATTGGTTCTCTTGTAACATAACTGATGGTCTGATTCATGATAGGTGTCTCTCTGTGAAGACCAGGCATTTATATACTGTGTGTAATTCCCACAATATTTTCCTTTGCCCTCATCTCTTCCTTCTGCTTCCCTGTGACCTCAAATGAGTTTTGACTTTTTAATCACCTTAGAGTCTTGATCTTTTCAGGGTTGGTTGAATTTTAGACTGGGGGATTTTGTTATAATGATGATGAGTTTTGGTTTCTTGCTTTGATTCTTAGAACATGTTGATGACCAGCTAGCTTTTGTTTTGAGAAAAATATTAGATTGGCAGCAGACTTATCCACAGAGACCTGGCAGGCCAGAAAGAACTGACATGATATATTCAGAGCACTAAACGAGAAAAACATGCAGCCAAGAATACTTTATCCAGCTAGGTTATCATTGAAAATAGAAAGAGAGATAAAAAGCTTCCAGGACAAAGAAAAACTGAAAGAATTTGTAAACACCAAACCAGTTATACAGGAAATATTGAAAGGGGTCCTCTAAGCAAAGAGAGACCCTAAAAGTATTATCAGGAAGGAACAGAGACAATATACAGTAACAATCACCTTACAGGCAATACAATGGCACTAAATTCATATCTCTCAATAGTTTCCCTGAACGTAAATGGGCTAAATGCCCCAATCAAAAGACACAGGGTTTCAGAATGGATAAAAAGACAAAACCCATCAATATGCTGCCTACAAGAAACTCATTTTAGACCTGAAGACACTTCCAGATTGAAAATGAGGGGGTGGGAAATAATTTACCATGCTAATGGACATCAGAAGAAAGCTGGGGTGGCAATCC
>RCUC01016874.1:0-14831 GCA_003697995.1 Taxidea taxus jeffersonii
AGAGAGAGAGAGAGAGAGAGAGAGAGAGAGAGGGAGAGAGAGCTCTACAGCTCAGCACAGGGGTTTAACATAAAAGCCAACCCCTGAACCAGATAAAGGAAAAGGTTTCTATTCTTTCTCAATCTTTAGTTATTTTCCCTACATTAATTTATAGTTGTTAATCACAGTAAGAAAAGTACAGTTGCCCCATAAACAATGCAAAGTGAAGAATCAAATGAGCATTAAGTAAAAATGAAGGTGCCCTGTCCTTAAAGATGCTGTCATCATGGCTTAATCCCAAACTCTTTGCACTCTGTACTCATTCCTTGATTTCACTGTCTTTAGAGCTGCATAGATAGAAATAACACTCATAAGCAGACATTCCAGAAGGTTTGATTTGAAAAACAGCCAAAGAGAGACAGACAAACAGAAACAGAGACACAATGAGAAGAAAAAAGGTAAAATGGCATTGTTGGCACAGAGATAGAAGGACTGAACAGTGAATCTGGTTACCACATTGACAGCCTTATTTTAAGCTTGTAATTTGGTTATTTATCATGGGAAAGTAATCAGTCTAAAAATTCATACTTTCTATTACTATACTAATACTAATTCTACCTAATACTATAAAGATACACATTTTTTTAAAAAGATATACATTTAGGGTCACCTGGGTGGCTCAGTGGTTTAAGCCTCTGCCTTCAGCTCAGGTCATGATCTCAGGGTCCTGGGATGAGTCCCGCATCAGGCTCTCTGCTCAGCAGGGAGCCTGCTTCCCTCTCTCTCTCTCTGCCTGCCTCTCTGCCTACTTGTGATCTCTCTGCATGTCAAATAAATAAATAAAGTCTTTTAAGAAAAAGATATACATTTAATGTTTGGAGGAAGTTTGTTGTCAAAGGATCACAGTGTTTATTAGAAGTCATTTTAAATGGTATTTAATGGCATACGGAGTGAGTGATTACAACATTAATGGTTAAGTGTGCAAAAGTAGGATGCGAAATTATTTATGCCACGTGAGCCTAATTTTGCACAAAAGAAAAAGAAGAGAATCCAGCAAGACAAATGATAACTGGAGGTTATACCTCCAAATGTTTTAACAGTGGTCAACTTGGGGGAATACAAGTGAACTCATTTTTTTTTCTTTCTGTCTATCTGTGTTTTCCCAATTCCATTCAATAAATTACATGTTTTATGTGCAGAAAGTATTTTAAAATATACTACACCGGTATAGTTTCTCAACCTTTTCTTCATCATTAACTTCTAAGAAGCCTTTTTAAACTTCTTATTTTCTAATCAGCTTAATCCCACAGATATGCTCTGTAATCTGTTTATGTTGTGGCCCTTTGGAGAGTCACAAACAATTGTGACCCTTATAGATAGTAAGAATTTTTGTTCCTCAAGAACAAACCTTCATCTCCTTGGGGCACTATAGTCTCTCTTGTGAACACATTTGCTTGCCTAAGAGCCTGAAGATTCTGGTTCAGGAGATTTGAGGTAGGAACAGAGTAAGTACTTTTTTTTTTTTCAATAGACCTCAGGTGTTTCAAAAGCAATGTGTAAATGCGCCTACTTAATGTTACTCCATTTTTTTCAGGAACCTGAAATATAAGTATTTATCTATTTTTATGAATAATATTAATGATGGGGCATTTTTAGATAATTTTAAGTATGTAAGAATTTGCCTTTCTTGCCCATCATCAGGAACATATAACTTTGGAACACAAGTTAGAACAACTTTCATGAAACTTTCTCCTGAACTTTATATCTTTTCCACCATCTACTCCTGTGTAGGTCTTTTCTTTTAATCATGGTCGATTTCTTTAGTTTTCTTTCAGAGACAATTGAGGAGAGGTGTGAGCTTAGCATCCTGAATTCAGAGTCACAGTGTAGTTGGTAAAATGCGAACAAAAACCTTGCAAACACGTGGTCCCTCGTGGGTCATTTTCTCCAGTCTGACAATTAAACAGAGGCCTCTGAGGCTTCTGGGGTCATTGCTGAAGCTATTTTTTAAAATCCTATAGCATTTTCTCATTGTTGGTTAGTTTTCACCACAAAGAAGTTTTCATTTTTAAGGCTTAAAAAAAAATACTACACAAAAAAAAACCCCTAAGATGAGTGGGAGAATTATTCAGCACAGCAGGTAATATACCAATTAGGATGATGATGTCCTGGATAGAGATTTTCATGAATCTCTCCCATTACCTGTTTCAGCTTTGTTTTTTCTTTTTGTTTTAGTTTTTTTTTAATGTTCAAAGTGAATAGAATAATGAAGCAGCTATTTAGGAAGTTTTGGACTCAGGGAAGGCAAAAACAAAACAAAACAAAACAAAACAAAAAACATACCCTTTCATTAGGTTCCCAAAAGCAGCTAGCTTATTAAGCAGCAAGAGACAGAGATTAAGTATAGAAAAAAATAAAAAGATGCGAAAAAAATGACATGAGAAGGTCAGTGAAACCATTGGAACTGGCAGCATGGCAGTTTCATCACATGTCTTTTGTTTCGGGAAAATGACTATACTGACTTTGTTCTGAACCCCTTGCTAACATGTATCTTAGGAAAACTTAACATATTTTATCTGTGTGTATGAAAAGGCGTCAGGATTGATCACTTACCTAAGCTGTATTCAGACTGAGAGAATCAGTATACAAATTTGCAGCTAACATAGTCAGCGTACGTGCTTTCTGCTGTTTCATAGCATGACTACTCCTAATTTTCAAGAACAGTAGTGTATCTGCTCATCAGCCAAGAAAAATGGATGAGAACCTCCTTGTCATTGGAGTCAACATTAGTTGTTCCAATGGGGACTCACATAATGATAAGTTTGTTCCAAGCTGGAACTTCCCATTGACACCAGTTACACACAGTAAGTGCTTTCAAGTGGACTCCAGAATATAGGAAAATGAAAGAATCTGAATGGAGCCCAGGGGAAAGATGATTAAGTCAAAGAGAGTGAAAGAGAGTAGGGGAGTAGTTTGGGTAGAAATGGTTTAAAAAAAAAAAAAACAAGAAGGATGGCAGAATTCAGGGAAAAGAAAATAGAGATTTCATCAGTAATAAGCTCCTTCTAAAAATCAGATTAAGGGGCGCCTGGGTGGCGTTAAAGTGGGTTAAAGCCTCTGCTTTCGGCTCAGGTCATGATCCCAGGGTCCTAGGATCGAGTCCCATATCGGGCTCTCTGCTCAGCGGGGAGCCTGCTTCCCTTCCTCTCTCTCTGCCTGCCTCTCTGCCTACTTGTGATCTCTGTCAAATAAATAAATAAAAATAAAAATCAGATTAAGAGTATAAATATGGAATGATGGGATACAAATCTGTATTTTACCCTGGCTGGTTGATGAGTGGAATCTTCTCATCCAGTCATTTTATAAAATTTTTAATTTTAACAATTCTTTTGTATCATAAATTCAATTTCAAGTGGAAATTTCCTACTCATTGGCTAACTTGGCTTCCTATATTTTGCCTAACCATCTACTTTCTTGTTACCTACTCCTTCCAAATCTTGGCTCCCGCAGTGAGGCAGCTCACATCCCTTAAGTTTCCTGTCTGATTTTTCTTCTTTAACTGCCAAAGTGAACTCTGCAAAAATTTCTGTCATTTCCTTTTATATCTAATCTCTTCTGGCCTATGTTCTAAGCACTTCTGTGAAGATATCAGTGAATCAGTGATTACCCAAGAGGTTCACTTTGCTTAGTCTAGGGACCACCTCTCATGGTTCATCCCTGGAGCCTTTGCCTTGAACACAGGGACAATATAACCTTTCCCAAATCCCTCATCTCATTTTCCTGCCCTTTGTCAGCCTTTCTCCCAAGACTGTCTTTGTTCCTTACACTCTGGGTTTCATTTGTTCCTCACTGTGTGAATGGAACCCCTCAGGGTGACACCTCTGACCTCTCACCTGGTTGATACATTCCATATGGCAAACTATGTACTTTACTTTTTCTCTTGGGGATTATTAAGAACTCACATTTAAAGTAAAATTGCAGATCCATGTTGATGCCCACCAGCAACTTTTTTTTTCACCATTTTGTGGTACAAAAGGGAATTGCTCTCTCTCTTATTTATCTGCAAGTGACTCAAAAGTAAAGCCAAAAAAAATTCAAGAAATAAGATTTCCCAGCAAAGTGTCGAAAGAAAGACTCTGCAGACATTACATGTAGCCTGTGTTCTAGAAGAGGCACAGTGACCTAGGCATACCTTGTTGAAAAACAGTCAGTCACCATGGTTAAAGTCTATTAGTTCCGTCTTTATCTGGGAGGGGGAAAAGCCATTCCATGACAGGGTCAGATCTTCTGAGACCCCTGAAAGAATTGCAAGGTTAATATAATCCCATTCATTTCCCCTCAAAAGTAGGTACATGAAGTACCTGTCATGTACCAGGCAATGCATTCTATACAGAAGGAAGAGTGTAAGCAAAGTCCTCTACATTTAATCTTCTAAATATTTTACTAATTTATTCTTATCTTTCAGTCTACCGATGACCATCAGGATATGCCTGGACACCTGTCCTAGCTTGTTGCTCTATTTTTCTGCATATTTTCCTGCCCGTCCCCCAATTTGTTCTCTAATTGACAGCCTGACTAATCTTTTCATACCCAGATCAGATGTGTGACTTCTCTGCATGCAAACTTTTCAGTGGACTCCCACTGCATGGAGACTAAAGAGCAGAATCCTTACCATAATTCAAAGGCCAGTGGGAGCTATGAAAATCTCCTCTTTATTTGTTTCTGATGGATGATGCATTCAAATAAGTGGATTCTGTCATAAAGACACAGATTCCAAATGCAAGTTAATGTTGAACTGGGCAGTTTACTTATAAAATATTTTTTACTCCTTTATGCAGCTTTGATTTTGAACACACTCTAACTTAATCTCAAGCACATAATAGATTATGAAGAAAAAGTTTGTATGAATGAATGGATAGACAAAGGGACAAATAAATGAATAAATGTACAAAAACAAATTCATATCATACAATCAAATGGCTCTTTATAAGAACTTATCAGAACAAAAGTATAATCTTGTGTGATATCCAGTTCTGGCAATGTTTGTGTGCCTTTCTTTTTGTTTTTGTTAAAAGGCATCCATTTTATATGTTTTTAAAGGAATCTGTTTCTTTGCTGTGAGTAGTATAGGCACAGTGTTCTGCTATATCTCATTTTTTAAAAAAAATAATAATAGTACCTAATGTTTGCTGAAGTTTTGTGGTTTAGAAAGCACTTCTCACATAGATTACCTCATTTAAAATTCCTCTATTTCTTCTTTTACTATGGAAATTCTATTTAAGAAGATTTCCCTCTAAAATTAAGGTAATTACATTGTTCTGTTCCTGTATTTCTTAGCCATATGTTTCACCAAGGTATTGTCTCTCTCTTGGGTCTTTCTTCTCTGGATGTATACTTATGAATTACCCAGAGGTAAATGGAAATAGTGGGGGTTGTAATACAGATTTGTTGTTGTTTCTTATAAACTCAAGCATTTCGTTTTAGGAGCTGCTGTACCATTTTAGGAGTTGCCATTCTAATGTTCAAAGCCAATTTACATATTTTCTGTGAAACTATTTTGTCTCTTGAATCGGGATTGTTAGAATAGGAAGAGTTATTTTTCATCTCCCCCGTATTTCACATTATTTGCTGTAACATTTATGAGTTACTGTGGTTTAAATAAGCAAAGATTATCTCAAAATGAGGCCTGGGAAGGGCAATTTGAGTCTTCGTGCACTTATATTTTGGCCTTACAGTCTATAATACTACTACTCCTCTAGTCTAAAAAGTACTTTATAATCACTGATCCTGTATTTAGCAGGACATACATTAAATGAACCAGAATCGAATGATCTTTATTTATTTTTGATCTTACATTTTGATTTTCTGGAGAGATACTTGAAAGGGATCAGCTGAGACTATACTTCAATAACTCAGTTCCTCTTTGCCCTTTAGTACAGAAGTCTCACTCTCCCAAGGTCTGAAAAACTTTGAACATGGACTTTATCTTCGTAACATTGCCTAAATGTGTGTATTGTTCATTTATATGTTGGTTGACAATTTTGCTTTTGCAGTAGTGCAGAAATTCTCATTTCTTTTTTTTTGTTTTTTGTTTTTTAAGATTTTGTTTATTTATTTATTTTTTTAAGCTTTATTTAAACATATAATGTAACCCCACCACCCTCTCCCAACCCCTCTCCCCCCCACCCCCCTCAGTTTGTTTTATGACATTAAGAGTCTCTTTTGGTTTGTCTCCCTCCCGATCCCATCTTGTTTCATTTTTACTTTTCCTACCACCTTAACTCCCACCCCCGTTGCATCTCCACTTCCTCATATCAGGGAGATCATGTGATAGTTGTCTTTCTCCAGTTGACTTATTTTGCTAAGCATAATACGCTCTAGTTCCATCCATGTCGTCGCAAATGGTAAGATTTCATTTCTTTTGATGGCTGCATAGTCAAAGAAATTCTCATTTCTGATGTAAGAGTTGTGTTTGCCCTTTCCACACATTTGTTTCTACCTTCCTATGTGCCAAACTTGGCTGGACCCTGAATTTAAAAATACATTTCCTCTCTTGAAATCGGCACCTTACAGAGCCGATTAGACTTGCAGTGGGTAAGACAGACAAAAGAAGAGATAATTGCCTAGTAGTGTAATTGCTATGTGCAGAGATAAGAACCAGGTGCTCTAGAAACCATGTTGCGGGGTCCCCCACCCAAACCCATGAAACAAGGCTTGGTGGGGCAGAAAAGAATAGTCAGGAACAAATGACAAATGATAGTGGCTTCCGAGTGAACTGTTGTGAGTGGATGACGGTAGAGAATAGTCTGTGCGCAGACGCAAGTGGGATGTGGGTCACATCACACATGTAGCAGACTCGTGTGTAGCTGTAAGGCTAGACTCTAAGGTTCCAACAGGTGGTAGAAGTCAAGAAGCTGGAAAAGGTCTTACGAGTAAGGTAGGGAATTTGCATTGTATTCTGAGAGTAGTGAAAAGGTGACATTAGAGCAATTTAATAAATGATGACAGACTCCGATTTTCCATCTTCAAAAGCCTTCTCTGACAAAGGTGCTTAAGATTAACATGGAGGACAGAAGGCCAGTGTTGGAGCAGTGCTTTTCAGTCCTAGCTGAACATTAGAATCACTAAGGGCAGCAGGGGCTTTTAAAAAATGCCAGGGCCTGGACTCCACCCCAAACAAATGACATAAAAAGCTTTGGGATTAGAGCACAGACATTGGTATTTTTCAAAGCACCCTGGTTGATTCGATTGTGCAGACAAGGTTATGATTCAGTAAATAAGAGAGTGTGTCAGAGGCTTTTAATTAAAAACAGTCTGGGGAAATGACAGCTGGATGATAGAGAGGTTAGAAGGGCGATTAAGAAGGTTGAATGAATGACTTGGTATCTTGGCTAAAGGATAAGGAAGAAAGAGAAATCAGGGATGATTTGTATGTTTCTCTTTGAATGACTAAGTAGAGGCACAGATGTGTGTCAGTGACTGGGGGAGAAGGGTGAAGATGATGTGATCAAGTTTTGGATACACTGCATATTTAAAAGGTATTTAGTAGATGCTTGACTCTGTGGATATGGAGTTTGGGAGAGAGTTTGACTATGATCACTATAAAGGTGGTAAATGAAGTGATGTAAGGAGATGAACTCACCAGGGAGAGAAAACATCCAGTGAGAAGAAGAAAAGATCAAAAAGAGACTTGTAGGGAATAGTGACATTTAAGAGATGAGCTGAGGAGGTTAAGGAGCAGCCAGAAAGGTGGAGTAGATTCCATGCCATGTTGACTGAAAGAAGGTTTCAGTAGGTCTTATCAATGAGCACAAGTACTGAAGGGAGGTCTGCCAAAATAAAGACTTCAGAATCTCTAACTTAGTAGTGACTTGAATGTCATAGCTACTATCTACAACAATTCCAATGGCAATTTCAATTTCAGTTATTATCTACAATTGCAGTAGCAAGAGTCAAGATGTAGTGACTAGGGCACCTGGGTGGCTCAGTTCGTTAAGCAGCTGCCTTCAGCTCAGGTCATGATCCCGGAGTCCCGGGATCCAGTCCCGCATCGGGCTCCCAGCTCCACAGGGAATCTGCTTCTCCCTCTGACCTTCTCCCCTCTCATGCTCTCTCTCACTGTCTCTCTCTCTGAAATAAATAAATAAAATCTTTAAAAAAATGTAGTGACTAAAAAAGGAACCTGAGGTGTGAAAGTGGAAATAGTGCGTATTGACCAATGCTTCTCAAACTTTAATGTGCACACAAATCACCCCTGGAATCTGGCTTAAACATGTAGAATCTGATCAGTTAGGTTTCAAGTAGAAGCCCAAGATACTGCATTTCTTGCAAGCTCACAGGTAATGAGCATACTGCTGGTACACAGGCCATGCCTTCAGTAGTGCCTGCATAAACCATTCTCCTCTGAGGGAAGACAACATCAGGTTGGCCAGATGTGATGTTAGGGCCAAAAGCAAAACTCATTTGTTTCTTGTTTTCTTTTTAGATGAGGTTCTGGACTGAGTTTGAAGATACAGGGTAGGTGAAAAATGGAACCACTTCTTTTAGGAGGCAGAAGAAATTGGCAGACTGAGTATAGAGAGGTAATTAGGCATGGGTAGGAGAGAGACACTCATACCTGTAGAGAAGACATAAGGAAGATGAGAAATACAGACTAGTCCTCCAATGGATAGGATGTGGTATTTTGCTTGACAGCCCATTGTTTTTTTCAAAGAATTGTTTTATATTTATTTTTACTCCTAAACTTGAATGGCTATACTGTGGTGTGTGCTTGTAAAGAGAGAAGTGAGCCCTCTTTGCTTCACAAGTATAACTTGCATTTTCTGCACTTGTCAAATAAAACTTTGAGTGACAAGGTGTAGGGATGAAATTCAATGTGTGTTCAGGGAGAAAAAAAATGCCTTTTTTAGTCTACATCTTTTTGAAAATTTTCACATTCCAACAAATGCTTCAATTTTGATGTGGAAATGTACAGTGATGAATGGGTTTTGCTCTGTGCATTGTATGCCAGTGACACAGTAATAAATCCACAGAGCTGAAATTGTAATGGTCCCCTTTACTCCATTTTAGTGAACTCTTGCTGACCCCTTTTGAGTTGTTAGTACTTTATTTGCTACATTTGGCACTTAATTAGTTGACAGCTGGGCCCCAGTCACACAGATGGGTCATACAGTGATATATTGTGTCACTATCACACCTGGATAGTTCTTTTCTGTCTTCTGAGTGACCTACGATTATACACTGAAGTATTTTTCACAACTGTAGATCAAGCCTTTTTCCCCACCATCAGGCTTTCATCTCAACCAATAGGTGCCTCTGCCAAAGGAAGCCATTTTTGAAATTCATTTTAATGATCAAATAATGCCACATTTCAACATATCCTTTTTAAATCAATATTTAAATAGCTTAAATGTTTCATTATGACTGGATGTTGGTATTTTCTTATAATCTGTAACTCTCCAGCTGGTGGCAAAAATGCAATCCTCCTTTGACCTTAACTCAGTTCAGAGTGGGCATCAGCACTCATTTACCTATGGTTTATAATCACAATAGGAGAATGAGCTTTTTTGCAGAGGACTCCTTTTCTCTGCTAGAATGTTCAGCGTACTTTAAATGAGGTAATATGGTGTCTGACAGTCTGTTGATTATGAAATTAAGAGATCTGCCTGAATTCCACTTCTAGCTCCTCACCATATACATTGGGTATGACTTTCAACAAAATGTTTCATCATTTCCACTCTAGAAATGCTATTTACTATCTTTTAGACTTACATATTCCACAGATGGTATTATTTTCTTAATTGAAAAGTGGTCTTAGTGACTTAGAAAGCTGCCTGAATAATATGCTGCTTCATGCTTGCTGTGAGAGAGCATCTTATATAACATTTTATTCTGAAAAATTCAAATACACAGAAAAGCTGAAGGAACCCTACATTGAATACCCATGAACTTGCCATCTAGATTCTGCTGTACCACTTCATTCCTTTATCCTCCCATCAATCCTCATCCGCCCCCCACACTTTTGGATGCATTTCTAAGTTTGGAAACATCAGTACCCTTTACCCCAAAACACTTCAACATAAATATCATTAATTAGAGGTCAATATTCATTTATAGTTGTCTGTTTGTTTTCTTGTGGCAAAATTTGCATAGTCAAATGCACAAATTTTATGTGTCCCATTCAGTGAATGTTGTTGGTGGGTATACTAGTGTGACATATGCCTCTATCAAGATACAGAAAAATACTCTCACCCCAGAAAGGAAAGAATTTTTGGATGTTAACCAGACTTATTAAGTTGATCATTTCACAATATGTACAAATATTGGATTATTATGTTGTACACCTGAAACTCATGTTGCATATCAGTTTCACCTCACTTAAAAATTTTTTCCAGAGAAAGGAACCTTTTTTTTAGGTTGGCTTGAGTTTATTTTAACTGAATTTTAATGTAGCTGAATTTAAGATTGTCAAGCTGAATCATACCAATGACCCATCCAGGGGAATGACATATGGCTATTGATGCTCTCTCTGCTCATCCAATCACTGAGTGAGTTCTTCCCAATAACCTTGTAAGGTGAGCCTCTAGCTCTGACAGAAACATCAAGAAACATGTATTTCACAAGACTGTTAGAGCTCATAAGAACCTCAGGGATCATCCAATCTGCTCACTTTTGCTTTGTATCTCAAAATCTGATAACTTCAGGATGCCTAGGTGGCTCATTTGGTTAGGCATCTGCCTTTGGCACAGGTCATGATCCTGGGGTCCTAGGATCGAGTCCCACATTGGGCTCCTTGCTCAGTGAGGAGCCTGCTTCTCCCTCTGCCTGCTGTTCCCTCTGCTTGTGTTCTCTCTCTCTCTCTCTCTCTGACAAATAAATAAAATCTTTTTAAAAATCTGAGAACCTCATTGGTGTTATGAAAGTACATGGTTGTCTCTCTTCACCCCTATAATAGAGAGCAAGGGCCAGACATGCTGCTCAGTGCTTTGTGTTTATTATTTCTTTAATCTTAATAGATTATTAATCTTCTTGTTGTTGTTATCCTCATTTTACAGAGAGTAAACTAGTTGTGAAATAACATTGTTACTGATTTTTGCCATGTTCAAACTAACCCTAAATGTTAGACTAATATTATAAAATATTTTTAACTTTGTCATTTACACTAGGTCTGTCTTCCATGAGTTTAAACATAAAGTTTGGCTGTTCCTGAATTCTAGCTTTTTAGGATTTAGAAAAGGAACAGAAATTCAAATTAGTCATAGTGGCTAGGATTTAATCAGGTGCCTATAACTCCCTTCCCTTTCCAGCTTTTTGGTCTGAAATGACATTTTTTCCCCATGTTTATATAGCAGCCACATTCCTCATGTCCTGTTCCTAAATACAGCAAGTGTCCATTCACACTAGATACATTTGACTTCAGTGTGTTTGTTTCTCCCTCTTCTTAATGGGTTTAAGTTCAAATTCTTTGCAGAACTTGACTATAGATAAGTCTTCTAAAGAACCATGTTTGAATGCCATGTGGAAGTACATGAAACAAATCTTAATATTCCCTATAAATTTTGGTCATTATTATTTTTACTTACCTTGGTTTCTTACAAGTCTTTGAATATCAAACATGAAGTATGCTCAAGGCAGAGATGTACCCTAACTTAGTACAAGAGTAGGATAATGGTGGTTTCTTTATTTCTTTTTGTTGTTGTTTAGTTCCTTTCTTGATCACCCCTAACATTTTGTTGACTATTTTAGCCTCAGGGAACAGTCTGTTGCGATTCCCACATCTTCCCATCTTTAACTATCACAACTCATTATCTTAACTCCCATTGGAATCATTTTCCTTATAGTTGCCCATAGTTAAATCTCTGCCATTCTTTACTGATTTGTGACCCATTTACCTGTGAATCCACTCTACCAGTTTGGTATCTTCTACCTGGATTATTAAAGTACCCTGTGCAATCATTGAGATCCACAGTGTGCTCCACCAAGCAGATCACAAATATTTGCTGATGACTATAATCCATTGTTTGGTCTCTGTACGGAGAAGCAGGAATACCTTGGTTCATTATTGTCCTCTATGCTCTTATTCATTGCTGAATTTTATCTTCACAACAATTCTTTGATTGTACAACCATCATTATTTCAGTTTTGCAGTTGAGGAAATTGAAGTTGTGGTGAAGCAACTTTTGCAAATTAAATTTCGTTGCAAATCTAAGGCTATAACCCATTACTAACGGCTAGTCAAGGTTTCTTTCTAAAACTTAGTCACAGTAACTTCTAATTCTCTGACTATAAATTCAGTGCAGAAATTGCAACAGAGCTGTTCTTTGTTCTGTAGCAATGTATATTCAAAAAGGCAATCATTTCGTTTTTGTAAATAACATTTTCCCTAGGAGAGATGTTGTGGGAATTTATATCAGTCAGGAATGTATATCGATAATCAAACATAGCTAGCTTAAAAATATGAAGTGAAAGTTTGGTTAGTACTCAATCAACTGAACTGTTTCTTTCTCTGCGGTATTGTGGTTCTTGACATGATTGCTGAGTTTCCAATTTGACACTTCTAGAGATCTGTAAATCAGGACACATGCTGAGTCCCAGTCTGTCATCGTGAGTCTTAGCATTGGTTATTTATTTCCCTTCTTTATCCAGCATCTTCTTACTGGACAAATCAATTGAGAAGCTTTCCATGATGGCCCTTTGAAAGGAAAAGTGCACACATTTGGGTAGCTCTTCAATTACCAACATGCACAGATTGTCTGAGTTTATATGCATATATTTTATTATTATTTCACTTTTGCATGTCAGATGAATCTGGTATAAATGTAAATCTAACAGTATGAGCTCTAGTGACCAAGTACACTGCCATAATATATCTTTGGTCTATCAATAATATTCTGGGTGCAGTGTTGCAAGTGTGATGAAATTCTGTAGCTTGAATTGTTGGCCCAGGCATGGACAATTAGCAGGTCCATATGATGTCCAGCTACCACAATGGCCCAGCTCCAAAACAACAGCTTCTCTTTGATTATCTGCAGATTTTATGTTTACTTTCATTCCTTGACAAAGTGGAATGTATATCACACTTCTGAAGTTTTCTTCTGCCTATGCTCCTGCAGAGTCTGCTCTTAGGACAGCTATATAACTCAATTGCAGTGCTTTGTTTCTGTAGTTAAATAACCAAATAGATGCTTCATTAGTCTCTATGTGCTGATCTGTTCTGTGAGTCTAGTCTGGTTCATTGGCCAATGAGTATTTCTGAGATGTTCTTTATCACACCAATATAAGACCTAAATTGCATTGTATCCTTAACAAAACCATTGCATCCCTTATTATCATTAATATCTGCCAGTGATGCTTATTTCAGGCTGCAGCGCTTTTGAAAAGATGAATTCTCCAACGTTGTATGCACAATACATTTTACAAGTCAAATCATACTTCATTAAATTTTTATTGGAGTACAATATACACAAGGGAAAATGCACATGTTATAAATGTTTAGCTTGGTGGGTTTGCACAAAGTAAATACAACTGTGTAAACACCCCTCAAATCAAGAAACAGAATAACATCCAGAACTCTGAAGCATCTGTCATGTCTCTTTCAGTGACTACCAGTCCCACGAGAATAACCGTTATCCTGACTTCTGCAGTCATCTTACTTTTTCCTCTTTTTATATATTATATAAGTGAAATAAAACAGTATGCCCTTGTTTTTGGCTGGTTTCTTTCCCTCAACATTATGTTTGTGAGGTTAATACATACTATTGCATAAGTTGTAGATATTTTATTCTCGTTGCTAAATAGTATTATATTGGTAAATATACCACAGTGTATTTATCCATTTTCCAGTAGAGGGGAATTCGGATAGTTTCCAGTTAGGGGAAGCTTCCAATTTTGTACATGTCTTTTAGCAAATACATGTATGCACTTGTCTTGGATGTGTACCGGGGACTGGAACACCAGTCAAATATTTTAAATATACCTGACAAGTTGACTATTTAAAGAAATCTTATGGTGAATTCTTTTGTAAAGGAAATAATCTCTCCATAATTTCTGCTCTGCAAAATGTATTCTCACATATGGGTATTTATTTCACAAGGGTCTATACATCTGTTTACTGTCATCTCTTTGTACTTATGTTAATAACAATATAGTATTTTATTGTTGTTATTAGCTTCTGAAGCTCAGTATGTTTTAAGATTTGAAAATACCCATAAAAATATCCTTATCTGAATACTATATGGTGACTAACATAACACAATTTTTGAAAAAAAGGAAATTAGGTAAAGTTAATTTTAGCTATTCAAAGGCAAGAAAACAAATGTGGAGGAAGTGCAAGGAAAAAAAAAAAACAAAGACCAAAACAATAGACAGTTCAAAGATAAAGAAAAAAATCCTTATTTGATGTATACATATACTCTTCTATATTATGCCATCTAGATTTAATTAAAAAGACATACTGAGGCAAAAAGACATGCCAACAGATTCTCTCTGATCCACAGTCTATTTTAAGAATATTAGAGAAAGAAAGATCATGAATTATTTTTGGCTCACAAGAATCCCCCTGACATACCAACATACCTTTTAATTTGTGGATTTTTTTAATCAGATGAGAATATTCTACTAGTAAATATTATATTGAAGATGTTCTCTAACAAAAAATATGGTTGATGCAGAGACATTAAATCAGAAACAAAAGATGCCCAGAAAATACTTATTTTGCTTAAAATAGAAATCATGGAAAATGAGAGGAAAATAAAGAGGGAAATATGCAATTCTTTTTTTTATTTTTAAGATTTTTATTTATTTATTTGACAGACAGAGATCACAAGTAGGCAGAGAGGCAGGCAGAGAGAGAG
>RCUC01016955.1:0-24760 GCA_003697995.1 Taxidea taxus jeffersonii
TTTTTTTTTTTTAAATAGTGCTTCCCCTTTGCGTTTTCCTAAATCTCTCTGTCATCCTTAGTGACAGGAGATCTGAAATTCCGGAAATTTAAAAATAGATGACTTCTCTGACAGTCAAAAGGCAGGATTCACACTCTGCAAATGGAAAGGGTTAAGGGGAGGAAAAGAAGGGGGAGAGTGAGAGAGAGGGCCTAATATAGACAGCATAGGAATGAATGGAAAGGCATTTTATATTTAAAATGATTAATAATGATAATATAAATAAATATCTTCTTGCCCTTTTGGTACTTTCAGGGTGTCATTTACATGTGTCTATTCTCTATCAAATTGAAAATGATAAAGATTATTAAATGAGTATTTAATACTCATTGGAATTAAAGTGCCTATTTGCCTAGACACACACACACACACACACACACACAGGCCAATTTGTGTTTGAAAAGATGTTGCAGAGATTCAAAGGCAACAATTCTCTAGGTATACGAAGAAACACAGTGTCCCCCAGCCTCTAATACAATGCCTGCCTAGACAGCATCGATTGCTTCGATGAATAAAAGGGACTTCGATGTACCTTGCAAGTAAACCCATTGCCTCCCCCTACCTCACTCCATTCAGCAGCTAGCACTGAGCTGCTATGACATGTTCCCCTTATCTGAGATCCTTGCTTCTGCACAAGCAAATAAAATTTCCCCAGACATATTTTCCTTCCTGTAATTATGAGGTTTTGGGTGAGTTTAGGCACGGGGAGGGGGTTGTTTGTTTTTATGCTTTGCCAAGGGGAAGAATAAAATGTAGCCCCTGGCACCCCCCTCCCCGTTCCAAGTCTGTTTATTTATACTGTTCCAGAGCAAACTAAGTTTTCAGTAGTTAGATGAAGCCCAAGAGAAACTGAGTTTTGAAAGGCTAAGTAATCCTCATGGCCTGGCATAAAGTAAGAGTAAAATAGGAAGGATATTTTTTCGTTTAACCTAAAATGATTGCATAGAGATCTGAGAGGCCCCACAGCCTTGATGGAGGCTGGTGCTCTGACCTGTAGACAGCCTTGCCTCCCTGCCATCAGGGTACACAGGTTTGTGGTCTTCTCCCATGAGGATGAGCATACATCCCTGAATCTCAGCGTGCCGAGGATGTAAGCCACCATGCTTTTTCCAGCTTGAGTTTTAGGATGATGCTATGATGGTCTTTACAATGACATCACACTCATGTAGTCAATTAACAAATATTTCATGAGCCCCTCCTCGGACCCTTACCTGACCCTGGGAATTGGGTAGTGACTAAGATGGACATAGCTCCCATCCTCAGGGAGTTTATACTCTGGTGAGAATGTAATTACGTAAAGGGATATGTAAACAAATAATAACGAATGAATTTGCGATCCATAGTAAGCGAAGAGGGAAGTAAAAGGGAAATGCTGAGAGAGTAGGTCATAGAAACCAAGGCAAATGTGTCAGAGGCAAGGAGCCACAGAATCAGGAAAATGGGAGGCATGTTTGGGGAAATAATCATTAGCCATCCCAACGTATGTTAAAGAGAAAAATAATGACATATTTTGATTAAAGCCCTGAATGCAAGATTAAGGCATCTGGATTTAATACAGTGTGTAATGAGAAGCCACTGAGGATTTTTAGGGGAAAAATTATAAGTACCACTGTTCTTTTAAAAAACTGAAATGTTAGGGGTGCCTGGGTGGCTCAGTCAGTTAAATGCCCTACTCTTATTCCAGCTCAGGTCATGATTTCATGCCTGCTTGGGATTCTCTCTCTCTCCCTCTTCCTCTACCCTTCCCTGCCCCAACTCAGGTGCTCTCTCCCTCTTAAAAAAAAAATTGGGGAGGGGGGCACCTGGGTGGCTCAGTGGGTTAAAGCCTCTGCCTTTGGCTCAGGTCATGATCCCAGGATCCTGGGATCGAGCCCCACATTGGGCTCTCTGCTTGCAGGGAGCCTGTTTCCCCCCCTCTCTCTGCCTGCCTCTCTGCCTACTTGTAATCTCTCTCTGTCAAATAAATAAATAAAATCTTTAAAAAAAAATTTTTTTTTAAATGTTAGTAGAATATAGCCATTTAGAGGATACAATGGGGATTAACAATAAACATGAAAAGACCAGTTTTTATAATAGCCTAGATGAGAGACAGAGAGAGAGAGAGAGAGGTCCCAGTGCAAGGTAGTGCAACAGTGACAGAAGATATGGATGGCAATATGGATGTAGAATCAACAGGCTTTGACAATTGGACAACTCACTGGACATGCAGATGAAAATGAGGGAGCATTTTAAGGTAACTGCAAGAGTCCTGACCTCAGGAGCCCTAAAAATGAGCAGAGATCAGGAAATCAGGGAGTAGGGAGGATCATGTCTGGCATATGGCAGCTCTAGCATTTACTGGACCACGGAATGCTGAGTTTTAGAGTTACAAGTCTACCTAGCCTATGCTATTATTTTAGTTGGGAATTATATTTAGATAGTAATAGGACCCTGATTACAGTCTCTTCAACACCCTACAGGTTTATTTCCAGTCCTCTGAAAGAAATTCTGAGGCTGATGTCCCAAAACGTGGCTGCCAGGGACCCAAGGCTTTCTATCTTTTTGATCTATCACCCTTAATGCATGGTGTCCATCCTCAGATTTGCTTTATAGTCCACTATGAATGCTGGAGCTCCAACCATCACATCTGCATCCCAGCAATTAGAAGGAGGCAGGGAGGAGGAAAAAGTAAAGATGATTGCTGTATTCATTTTCTATTGCTGCTATAACAAATTACCTCCAACTTAGTGGCTTAGAAAAAAGCACACACAAATTTATTACCTTACAGTTTTATAGGTTAGAAACCTGACAGGGGTCTCACTGGAGTATCATCAAGGGCTGTGTTTCCTTGTGGAAGCTGTAGGAGACGATCTATTTCCTTCACTTTTCCACCCTCTATAGGCTACTGCATTACTTGGCTTTGGGTCCCCTCCCCCATTTTCAAAGCCAGCAGCAGTGGATAGAGTTCCCACACTGGGGCACTCTGAACTCTTAACTTTTCTTCCTCCTCTTTCACGTTCAGAGATCATTGTAATTACATTGGGCCTGCCCAGGTAATCCAGAATGCTGGTTAACATCATGAATGACACCTGCAGCCTAAGATAACATATTTACAGGTTCTGGGGATTAGGACAGGGACATCTCGGGGAGCATTATTCTGCCTTCCACACTTGCCTTCTGCAGATTTAAACATCGTAACACAGTCTTCTCAAAAATCTTATAATATTCAGTGATGCCTCCTATCTGCAAGGAAGGCTGAACACAATTCTCCTTTGGGCACCACAGAGACCTATTCCTAAGGAATAAGGGAGAGGAGATGTTGGATAGGCAGTTGGCAGTGTCTGATGCAAATCTAGCTTATGGAGCCAGAACTACCCCTGGACCATTGTGGTAGCATCTTAATTTGTTGGCCTTATTCTAGACGATCTGTGTTGTCCACATTGCTGCAAGTCAACCCCATATGATTAAGACAAATTAGTGTTGTAAAATCTCCATTACCTATGTATTTTCTATGGGGCCAAATTCTGTAGCTGGATGCTGAGAGTTTTTTGCATGCCGGCCCTAAACTACCTTTTCAGATTATTTTCCACCTTTGTCACCATATATATGAGCCAGCTAATTCCATTCCCCACTATTCCTTGAGCATACTAAGCCCATTCACATCTAAGTACTACACAGTTCAGTTCTATGATGCTTCCATCACCCTGCCTCTCAATTCCTCCATCTGTTGTCTTCCATTGATCCTGTCCTCTACCCTACCTCAGCCACTCAGTCCAATGGCAAATTCTTGACCTCATCATTACAGATAAGTGTAACTTCTCCATAATGCTCAA
This sequence comes from Taxidea taxus jeffersonii, assembly GCA_003697995.1. Taxonomy (NCBI): domain Eukaryota; kingdom Metazoa; phylum Chordata; class Mammalia; order Carnivora; family Mustelidae; genus Taxidea; species Taxidea taxus. Next base: position 3,852 of record RCUC01016955.1, read on the forward strand.
CATCCCAATTCATCCTATTCAGTTAGGAAAGAATGAAAACCTGAGACCTGGGATGGGGATGTCTGTGTTGATGTACTTGGAAATCTAGAATTCCCAGGTTACCCTGGACCTCCTGGACTGCAGCAGTGACCCCTCCTGGCATTTTATGGGGTGCCTGGGTGGCTCAGTTTGTTGGGCATCCAACTCTTTATTTCAGCCCAGGTCATGATCTCAGGATCGTGAGATTGAGCCCCACATAGGGCTCTTTTCATGAGCCCCACATAGGGCTCTTTTCATGAGCCCCATATCAGGCTCTATGCCCAGCACAGAGTCTGCCTGAGATTCCTTCCCTCTGCCCCTCCCCCAGCTCGAGCACTCTCACTCTCTCTCTCTAATATATATATATATACATTTTTTAAAAGCTGGCATTATGCCATTTTTGAAGACAATCAAGAGGCCTTGGCTTTGCAAAGGACTGTATGCTTCCTACAGGACCTATAGACAGCCATGTAGGTGGTTAATAAAAGATGCCTTTTGTTAATCCTAAGGTAAAGGTGATGGGCGGCCAACAAGGAAGCTGCTTAACTCATAGGACCAAAAACAAAAAACAAAAAGTCAAAGACGGGTGATCAGGAAGGTAACTGAAGGTAACCACACCAATAAAAAGTCAAAATCTTTTAGCAGTTTCTGGAATAGATCCAGAACCCACTGATTGAAGGAAAGGCTAAGCTCCCATGAAGAAAATTAATGGAACACAGCAAATATATATGGAAATAAACTTCCCAGTTCTTCCCCCAAAGGCAAAGTGATAGAAAGAAAGTCCTTTGTTAAGAAAAGGGGACTGAGTAGGTACATTGAGAACACAGAAAGCTGAGGCTTCATGGCTACCCCCACTGGAGTGGGGGCTTTGGGGACCAGGGAATATATGGAGTTTTGTCCCAAGTGCAAATTATAATAACTCCATTTATTCACAGACCCACCCAGTGATCATTTCTCTGATAGTCAAATGGATGATGAGAACTTTAAAATTGGCAGGAGGCACACATTAGCTCCTTGGACTGTGGGGTAAGAGTCACCTAGTGAGGAATCCAAGGAATCCTCTAAATCATATTCTCTGGCTAAGATAGTAAATTCAAACAGTACTTTATACCAGGGGGCAACAGCAGAGATAACACACCCTCAAGACCCAAAGAATGCAGGGGTGATGATCCCCACCATCTCCCATTTCATTCACCATTCTGGAACCTACAAAACCCAGATGGACTGTGATGGATGGCACGATACACAGAAAATTTGACCAAGGAGTAACCCCAGTTGCAGCAACTTTGCCAGATGTGGGATCTTTGCTAGATATACAGCCTTAAATACACGGCATTCAGAAAGCCACTTATCTGGCAAATGTGTTCTTTTCCATCCCTATCAAAAGGCAGGATTGGAAACAGTTTGTATCCATGTGCAACAGACAAAGTACACATATATACATTTGCCCCAAAGATACCCTACTTCTTTAATACTGTCTAAAATTACCTAAACAGCTTGGACAATTCATAGACCATCCCATTATTCCAGTGTATGGATGGCATCTTTGTTAGTCCAGCTGGGGGAACAAGAAATGGCAAGTATCCGAAGTCTTAATAAGACATATGTGCTTCTGACAGCTAGAAATAAATATTACAAAGAATTAGGGGACCACCATAGCAGTGAGGGTTTTAGGGGGCCAGTGCTTTGGATCATGCTGGAAACCCCCCTCTGAATTAAAGTACACATCACTGCATTGTGAGCCTTGGGTCGCTAAAAAGGAAGAAATGCCTAGTAAATCTCGCCACATTCCACAGACAGCATTTTCCACTTTTAGGATGCTGCTCTGACCCATTTATTGGGTAACATAAAAGTTCTCCAGCTTCCAGGAAGCCCTGGCACAGGAATCGAAACCACACTGCCGGAAAAACCAGCCACTTGGCCATATGCCGCAGAAGAACCAATGATATTAGATGTTTCTACTGCTATAAGAAAAGGCATCATATGGACTTTATAGCAAACTTGGATAGAAGAACCACAACACAAACTCGTAGGGATCTGGAGCAAGGCTATGCTTTCTGTAACAGATACCTATAATTACTTTGACACAACACTCCTCGCATTGCTACTGGACCCTTTTAGACATATAGAATTGGACATTAAGTGACCATGTAGCCAGGATGACCCATTATGGACTGGGTTCTATCAACCAGCTGTAAGAACTGGGGGAGCCTAGGATTCATAAGGTCAAGAGGGCCCAGGAGCAACTCACTGTAAGCTGAAAGTGGTACACCAAGATCAGCCATACACAGCACTGAAGGCCCAAGCAAGCTTCTTGAGCAGATGGCCCAGACCCCTGGGTCGTCTGCCATTGCTGCACGATGCCTGTCTCTGACCTTTGTCCCAAAACCTACAGCTGCATGAGATGGAGGATTCCTCAGCAGAGGATGAAGAAGGCTAAGTTTGGTTCATGGCTGTGCTGGCTCAGTGTGTGGTCACGAGAGAAACATGGGCTGCTCTAGAAGGTGGCACCAAAAGACAAGGGTGAGTGGACCTTCTCCTAATAGGTGGGCTTCAGGTGGAGAACCCATTCATCTGCTTTGCATGGAAAGAGAGGTGGCCTGAGGTGAAAATACACATGGACTCAGAGGCAGTGATGACTGACTTGGCTTACTGGTCAGAACATAGTAAGTCTGGAAGATTTGGGAAAGGGGGTCAGGGGAAAGGCCATGTGAATGCGAGTATGGGAAAACTCACAAAATGTGAACATCTTTATTGCTGACTGTGCCCACAAGAGGGCATCCACATGGAATAGACACTAAATAACCAAGTGGACAGAAGAATTCCTCCAGCCACTATTAAGCCACCCCAGGACCAGCCTAACAGGCTTATTAATGGAGCAGCAATGATACTATTGGATGGAGTCTATTCACGGGCCCAGGAGCATGGAGTACTACTCAACAGTGCCGATCGAACTACTGATGCTGCCAAACACCCAACTGGTCAGCCACAAAGATAAAGAGCCACCCCTTGATATGACCCAATCATTAGAGAAGACCAAGAAGACACTAGTGGCAAGTTTATTATACCGAATCTTTTATGCCGGAAGGAACAGCAATTCCTCTCCACAGAAAACCCCCAAACCCAGTATGGGTCCAAAAGGCCTTGGCCAGCACCAAGAGCACAGAGAACACTTGATCTACCAGCACAAAATGCCACATAGCATTGACTGGTACCAAGAAACTTTATATAAAAGGACGTATGACAAAGGGCATATGGCAAAGGGCACATGACCATTGGACCAACTAGTCCTTTCATATACTGTAGCACCCCAGCCTACAAACTGATAGAGCAATAGAACGACCTTTCAAAAGTATAGCTAAGGCATCAGCTTGGAGATGATACTCTGAAAGGATGGGGTGCTATCCTCCAGGACACAGTATATACCATAATTCGAAGACTACCTTATGATCCCATGACCCCAGTGTGTAGAGTGCATGGGTCTGGGCACCAAGAAGCCTTGCTTACCTGCACTCCCAGTGACCCACTTGGGAACCCACTGTTCTTCCCCACAAATGTAAAGGTCCCTGTTCCCAGAATGGAAATCAACCATGGAACACATCATGGCCCCATTAAGCCGTAAGCTATGCCTGTCACCTGGTCACATTGAGCTCTGTGTATCAAAATACCAGCAGTTGAGAAAATATGTCACCAGACTGGTAGAAGAAATTGACCCCGAACATCACCAGAAGAAAAGATGGTTCTTCCATAAGGGAAAAGGGAAAACTGTGTTGGGCAACTAGGCGATCCAATATTGCATCTCTTGGTACTTAAAATTAGGTACTGCCCAATTTTTTAATGGTAAATGAACAAATGGAACAGCCAAATCCCGAGAACAGCCTGATCACCCAAGGGTCAGATAACTCATATATAAAAATCTGGGTCATATCACTAAGTAAGCCATCTACATAAGCAGAAGTGCGAGTCAGGAGAAGAGCATGGTTTAAGAGAATGGGTTTAGATTAGGGAGATGACGAATATCAATGGCAACCTCTAGACCAGCTACAGAGGTGGGATTAGTCCCACTAATCTTCCTTTTGTAAATTTGCCCAGAAACAGATGGAGTAGAATCCTTCTAGCTCTTTCTAGAAGTAGCAAACTGAGTAATAGAAGCAAGCAGCGCAAAGGATGAACTGTAGTGAATTCTGTGGAATGCCATCTGTTACCTCCCCTTAAGACGAAGCACTCATTACCTCAGATCCTATGTGTACTGACTGCTGCCATCTCACAGTGAGGTCCCTGCTGGAGAATTCTCCTCTTCCAAAGGAAGCCTCCTTGCCCAAGGCTGTGTGTCTTCCCCAGAGGAATCCCATATTTAAATATCTCCAAAGACGCACAGATGCCCAACCCCCTTGCCTCAATCCGGGACCACTCTGAAGGTTCCCATCTCCCCCATAAGATTGTCTGAGACCCCAGTTGTCACAGCATCACTGTTCACACTGTCCTCTGCCAAGTGCTCCCTCCCTTCCCTTCTTCACAGATGTTTCTTCTGAAAGAGGTTATGGCTCAGCAAACTTCCTGAACACAGATCTCCAACTCAGAGTCCATTTGCTTGGAACCCAATTTAATCTGGCAAAATTTTAAAACCTTAGCTAAATCCAATTCTTCACTTAGTCCAGGCCTGAACCCATGCAATCAAAGATAGCTGGAGAAAAAGACTGTAAACATGCCAACTGGTCTCATGACATTCCTGCTCACTAAACTGCATACAAGTCCTTCCCTCTCCCCAGAAATCATTCTTTTCTCCCCTCAACCACTCTTCTTTCACTCTGCAGGACAACTATTTCAGTGTCTCCTCTAATTTCCAGGCTCTCCTCTCTCATCCTCATTCTTGGCTCACCAATCTTGCCTTCTATCATGGAGGAAAAATGAAACAATTAAAAGAGAATTTGTGAGAGTTCCAACCCTAAATCTACCCACCTACTGGAATAAGAATGAATATACTCTACTTTCTCTGTTATAACTGTAGACAAACTATCCAGACTCCCAGCAAGGCAAATCCCTCCACCTACGTGCTAAATTTCCATTTTCTCTTGACTACCCAAAAACATTGTTCTACCACGTCTCCTCTCTCTCCTGTATCATCAAACTTCCTCTTCCCTTTAGATCAATTGCAACATTATAAAATATGTTGATATTCCTCTGATCTTAAAAAAGAAAAAAACTCCTTCCTTAATCCAATTTCCCCATCTCACTACTGCCTTATTTTTCTCCTTTCCTCAAACCTTAAAATTCCTCAGAGAATTTTTGAATGACTTCTCTCCTGGTTCTTCCTAATATCTCTCTTCCATTCTTTCTTTTTTTTAATTTTTATTGAGATGTACTTTACAAACCATAAAACTCACCCATTTAAAATAGGCAATTCAATGGTTTTTAGCATTCACAGAGTTGTAGAACTATTAACACGATCAAATTTTAGAAGATCTTTATCACCCCAGAATGAAACCTCCTACCAATTAGCTTTTATTCCCTATTCATCCCAGTCTCCTATCCTCCAGACCCAGGCAACCATCAATGTACTTTTTGCCTATACAGACTTGACTATTCTGGACTTTTCATATAAATGGAGATCAACACATGGTCTTTTGTTAACTACTTTCTTTCACTTACCATAATGTTTTCAAGGTCCAGCCATGTTGTGTCATGTATCAGTGATGCATTCCTTTTAACTCCCTAAGTAATATCCTCTGGTAAGGATGAACCACATTTTATTTATCCATTCATCAGCTGATGGGCATTTCAATTGTTTCTACTTTGGGACTATTATAGAAAATGCTGCTATGAACATTCATGTAACAAGTCTTCCTGCAGACATGTGTTTTCATGTCTCTTGAGTAGATAGGAAGAATGGAATTCCTAGGTCATGTGATAATTCCATGATTAACTTTTTGAGGAATTGCCAGGCTGTTTTCCAAGGTAGTAACACCAATTTGTTTTCTCACCAGCAGTGTACGAGGGTCCCAATTCTCCAAATCCTTTCCTTTCCATTCATGTTATTATCTATCCTTTCTGTTATATCCATCCTAGGGGGTATAAAGTGATAGCTCATTAGGTTTTGGTGCATTTCTTTGATGGCTAACAATGGTGAACATCTATCTTTCTATGTGCTCCCTTATTTCTCAAGCACACTCCAATCAAGTTTTTGTCCCCATCACTTCCCTGAAATGGCTCTTCACAAGGTCACCAATGACCTCCACACTGCTGTCTTCAAAGGTCATTTCTCAGTCCTCATCTGTGTTTACCTAGCAGTAGCTTTTGACGTAAATGAAAACTCTCTTTGAAACACTTCATATTCTCGGCTTCCAGGACAACATATCTTTGTTTCCCTCCTCCGTTTCTGGTTGCATCTATTTATTTTCTTTTCCTGGCTTGATCTCATCTCTCTGACTTCTAAATGTCAGATTCCTCCAAAGGGCCCATCTACAATGTCTTCTTTCTCACCCTCTGCACTTCATTCTTTATGTGATCTCATCTATGATCTACATAACCTCCTCTAGATTCATGACTTTAAAAGCCATTTACATGGTTATGAGACTCTATATAGGAATGATGACCCTCAGTATTATATTCTCTTCAGCCCAGATCTCTCCCCATATATCCAAAACTGTCTATGTAACATCAGCACTTGGATGTTTAAGAGGTATCAAAACTTAACTTGCCCAAACTGAGTTCCTCTTGTTTTTCTCAAAGCTAGTTCCTTTCCTTTCTCAATGTATGGCAACTTACATGGGCTTAAAAATTGGAAGCTATTCTTAATTCTTCTTGCTCTGACCTCTCATGCCCAAAGTACTGTGAACATCTGTGGCTCAACCTTCATGATCAATCTAGAATTTGACCACTTGTCCCCCACTACCACTATTCTGGTTCAGTCACTACCATTTCTCACCTGGATTGTCAAAATAACCTCCCAAACGGTCCTCCTATTTCTGTCCTTGACTCCCTGCAACCATCTCTCAACACAATAGCCAGAATGCTTCTGTTAAAACCTAAATCAGAATGTATTTTTCCTTGCTCAGACTCCTCTAATGGTTTCCCATCCTGCTCTGAGTGAAAGCTGGAATCCTTATGGTGACCCACAACCCCCAAATTATCTACCTCCTCCTTACATCTCTGAGCTCATGGTCCCCACTCAATCTTTGCATGCTGGGTGTTCTGACCTCCTTTCTGTCCCTCCAAGACTCCACGTCCACCTTTAGCTCAGACCTTTGCTCTTTCTGTTTCCTCTGATTAAAGCATTCTTACCCCTGATATCCATATGGTTAGTTCCCTAACTTCCTTTAGAACTTTACTCAAAAGTTAACTAACAACAAAAGTTCCCCGTCCCCCCCCCCATCTAAAATATCAGTCCCCATCCCAACATTTCATATCTCTCATGCCTGCTTCATTCTTTTTCTTTACCATATATCGTATGTAAGTTATTATATATTTTAATTATTCATATTTCTTATTTTCTGTCTCCCTAACTAATATTGAACTCCATGAGCATGGAATATCATCTGTTCATTCACTGATATATCCTGGGCAATTAGAAAAATACTCAGCACACAGTAGGTACCCAATAAACACTCACTGGGAAAATCCCTTTGCCACATCTTCCCTCCTTAGAATGGTCTTCCCTCCTTTTCTCCACCCAGAAAACATATTTACCCATTCAGACAAAAATTGAGTATTACCTTCTCTCTGCATCTTCCCTGTTTTGCTGACTTCATTTCCCTGTCAGAGTCAGTGGCTCCTTCCTCTGTGCTCCAAGAGCATATTATATTTAACCTCTGCCATTTTATTTCAAATATTGCTTTGTGCCTTTCAGTTTCTAATTTTCCCACAAGATAATGAGTTCCTGTAATGCAGAATCATCACCTTATTTTTTTTTAATCAGCCTTGGTGCCTGGCATATAGTAAAATTCAATAAGTGTTGAATGAACCACCAAATATACTCTGTCTTCTTTCCACTTCCTCCCTCCCCTTTTCATGACCTCGTAACACTGCCCCAAATGCTGGCTAACTACTCTGCTCCCAAATTACCCATGAACCCCCACTCTGACCAGACTTCATACATGATGCCTGTTCTCAGATCGTCCCCTTGGCCATCCCTACCTCTGATCAGACAGTTATTTTCTCAGGACTTTGCTAAGTATAATATGACAAACTAATAAATGCCAAGATTCCCAGCAAGATTTAATAGATCGACCGTTGACTATTATACTATATAGTTACCACATATTTTTTAATTCAGGCAACTGGAACAACATGGTGCTGTAGGAAGAAATTTGAGGGTAAGAGACCCAAGTAGGCTATTTGAAGGTGCTGTCTGATGGCTTCCTGACTCCTGCGATTTGGAAGGTTTTAAGGGAAGAATTGCTTTGAGCATTATTAATCATTCACCTCTGGGTGAATTAACTTATCAGATCATTTCCTGAGAACAGAAAAGTTTGGAGATTTTTAGATTATTTTTTTTAGAAGAAAGGAGTGGGGTAAGAGAGACAGAGAGAGAGGGAGATAGAGAATCTCAAGCAGGCTCCACACCTAGCGGGGAGCCTGTCACAGGCTCCTGATCCCAGGACCTTGAGATTGTGACCTAAGCTGAAATCAAGAGTCAGACACTTAACTAACTGAGCCATCCAGATACCCCAGGAAGGTTATTTTTTGAGAGGAAAATAAAGGAGAAGAGCAGGGACATACTACCTATCTGAGGAGAAGAGACGGTAGTTCCACCAAAAAGCTGAAATGAGGAGCTGGGTGATACCATCACCAATGATAGACCCGGGGATATTCTGGGTTCCTCTCCAGCCACTCTGCTTCAGTAAGCTCATCCCAGGGAAAACCACTATCCAAAAAAATCCAATACAGAAATGGCCCACTTAAGAGGACACATACTATGAATTATGTAAAAATGCTTTGGAAACCAGAGAGCATATTAATTCATCAACACACACACACACACACACACACACACACACACACATACACACACACATTCATTAAAACCTGGAAGATCAAAGCATCTCCAAGTATATATTGAGTATTGAGTGTTAGGTATGTGAAAGAATCAGGCACCAGGGCTACAAAGAGTAAAACAAATCCTTGGTCTGAAAGGAACTTAAAGTCTAATAAGGCAGACTAGTAGAGTATCAGCCTTGGTGCCTGGCCTATAGATAAAAAAAAAAAAAATAAGGTGATGATTCTGCTAGTCGTTTCAAACTAGTAGAGTAAGTACTGGATAATAGATGTAGAAACACATTATACTACAGTAGCAGCATTCAGCTCTCATTAGGTAGCTCTGGCTATAAGAGAAACTGTTACATAGTAGGAACCAGTTGAGGTAGGTCCTCAAGGATGAGTAGGAGTATGAAAATAGTATGAGAAACAGCATATATATGGCAGAGAGGCACGGAAGCACCTGGCGTGGGCAGAAGTATTAGTAATATGATACAGCTGGATTATAGGCTTTGAAAAGGTGTATGGTGATAGATGAAAGGTTATGAAAGATCTTGAATGTCATTTGAAAACTTTTGGACTTTATCTTTTTAGACAATGATGAGCCATTTAAGAATCCTATGCAAGGGATGAACACAGGCTGAAGGTCACTTTTGGAAGATAAATCTGGCTATAGTATGGAAAATGGATTGGAAAGTAAGGGGGATGGGAATCAGGAAGACCAACTGAGAACTGCATCATCCAAGTGCAGGTGAATGAGCGTCTGAGTTAGGTAATAATAATAGAGATGGACAAGAATGGACAGTCCAAACACTTCACAACCAATTGGCTATGAGAGGGAGGAGTCATGACTGGCATGGTCAATTGTTTTCACTGATCTCATTAATTTGCTGATACAGGGAATACTGAATGCAGAGAAAGTTTTTCCTTGGACAGTTCTGAGTTGGGGCATACGGAGTCTGATGTTCCTGTCAGAAACCCAGGTAGAAGTTTAGAAAACAAATGGAATATGGAGAGTCAGTCAGGAGACAGATCTGATTTGGAGGCTTAAATTTCAGAATCACACCAACCTATGGTATAGGTGGAAGCTGGTTATAGGTAAATTGTCCAAAGGGAGTATGTTTAGAGACAACCAATACACTCTGCCCACGTGTGCAGACTGGCTGCAAAGAGGGAGCCAGGCAAGAGACTAAGATTATCTGGAGACATGAGGAAAATATAGAGTTTCCACAAAGAAAAGAGAGGAGAGTTTAAATGGAGGAGCATCAAACACAGAGAGAGGCCAAGAAAGAGATCTTAAAAGGCTAAAAATGCCTGTTGGATATCACAGTATACAGATCATTGAGACCTTGGTGGAAACACATTTGGTGAAGGAATGGGGACTCGGTGAGGGAAGAGAGGCATCCAGGGAACAAAATTTAAGGTGAAACTGACTCTCAAAGTTGTGTGAGGGCAGGATCAGCATCTGGTAGTGAGTGTAGCCTTAAATCTGAAACCCTAGATGTTTCTTATGCCTTATTCTAGTCCTATCCACACTGAAGAGTAAGTGAGAAGGAAGGGAGTAGGGCAGTAGTCTCACTGCTGATCTCCACCCTCATCTCCTAGAAATCACCCTGAAAAGTAGGCTTCAGCTACCATAGTCTCTTAATTTCACGGGGCTCCTATATGTGTGGAATTAAATTTGTTTTTCTCATGTTAATCTGTCTAATGTCAATTTGATTATTAGACCAGCCAAAGAACCTAAAAGTATAGAAGGAAAACTTTTCTACCCCTTCAGTTGATAACCATGAAGGGAACTGCACTGGCCAGACACTTTGCCTCAGGGCTTTTGCTGCTGAGATCCTGGGAGATCTCCAATAAAAACTGGCAGAGGTAAGAATTCTTAACATGATCTCTACCTGCAGGGTCTGGTGGAAGTGAGAGTGGTGAGAGTTCTTTTACCTTTTTCTAGATTTAGATTATCAGGAGAGGATTTGTGTGAACTAGTTCCTTGGGTATAGAAACTCTGATAAAGATCTGCTATGAATACTCTTGTTTTCTGTTGATGATCACTGTTTTCCTTTGTCTCTATCTTTTGTGCCATTTGTCATAAGGAGGAAAACCACAGAGTATAATGCAGGCACAGGTCCTATAAGCCTGCTGCTCAAGCCAGTCTCACAGAGTGGTGAGTTCACCATTCTCACCAAACCACTATCTGTTTAGACAAATTTTGCTGTGAGTTAATGTGCACACGAGGTAAAGTCTATTGCTAATGGGAATATCAGAAGGAACAACTACAAAATTGGTGAGCACAGGTCAAGCACTTCAAAGCTATTGGAATGCTCACCACCTAACTCAAAGGCTCAAAATAGAAGTCCGTCACAGAACAGGTTAGACTGACACTAGGTCACCTGCCAACCTCAAGAAAATTTCTGTGCAATGAGGTACACTAAAAGCACCACACTATTCCCAACCCAGTGGCATAACCCTCTAAGGTATTAAGTTGGACCTGAGAGACCCGAGGCTTAGCTAAAGCTGATAATGTACACATTAAAAAAAAATCAAATGAGGTATTCCTCTCTACTTATTCTATGTCTTGAGAGCTCAGCTCTGTGACTAATGAGAATATGGTCTCTGGTCTCTGCTACCTTCAAGGTGCTACCTTCAGTGTGCACTTGATGGCCAGTAGAAAAAACTGGGATTCCTAGCAGCTATAGCTGGTTGGTCAGAAGCAGAGGAAATAACCTGGACTTGTGACTGGTGTCTATGTCAGCTATCAGGGGAGTTTTTCATAGGTGTCCTAGTCCTTTAAGATGCCTCTTGTGTCCATGGTCAAAACATAAAAAGGCTTATTGGTTTGAGTCACTATTGAGACTAATAGAAAATTCTTCTTGTCAATGGCCAGAAAATGGATCCTTTGAATTGACTATACATAAAAGAAAAAAAAAAATTAGAGAGCTCTCATTCTTAACAATTGTCTTATTGGTACCTTGGAAGGACCAAGTTGAAAAATGGATACAAAGGAGTACAATGGTTGGCCTTAAAGACTTCTTTAATAAGATGGAAGAATAGAAATTAGATTGAGAACAAAATTAAAGTCCATATCTAAAATGAATTCCCCTTTTCTACCTTCTCCTATACCCCTTTATTCCCCAACTCCCTGTCCCTGACCCCAGAAAGTCTTTTGGATCTCTGGGATCCCTGTTTAACCCCCTCTCAGAAATCCAGCCCCATGGCCTCAGCAAAGTCTCCTAGATTCCCAAATTCCTCCAACTTCTCCAGAAAATCCCTTAAATATCCAGTTGCCTGTTTTGACTTCCTTTGAGATTTACAAAAAGGAAGGAAGGAAGGAAGGAAGGAAGGAAGGAAGGAAGGAAGGAAGGAAGGAAGGAAGGAAGGAAGAAAACTCACTCCAGCCGGATCTCCAGGCCCAGAGTTCACAAGTTACTGACGTAAATTCTGACAGCCAGGAAGTGAATGTAGCAGAATATAAGGCTCCCTTGGCTGTCCCTTATAACTCCTCCTACTTTCGGGGGCTCTGCAGTTAGGGTCTGTCAGTTCAGGCCTTCCTATATAATGTCATTTGCAGATGAATTCTGGACCCCCACCACAAAGAAGTTATGTTCCCTAGACAGCAACAGATCTTCTAAATAAAGCCCTTTTCTTCCACTTTCAGAAGACCCTACCAAATTTAGAGAGGAGTTAGAAAGATTAGCGGCCATTCACAACCCCATACCTGGGCACCTAAATTGGCTGTTAAGGAGTGTTCTTCCCCATGATTATACTGTAGTTATTACACAAGCCAGGCGGGCCCTGGGGAAAACCCAAAGGAAACAAATGGCCAGAATTTCCCCCCAAACATTCCTTCAAATGACCAGAAGACGGCTAAACTGGAAGTTGACACTCAGGGGCCAAAAGAAGCTGCAACCCCCTCCCCCCACCACCATAACCACCATGTCTAAGGTTGAGTCGTGTACTTGAGAGAAAGAGAAGATTCAGACACATATGTTGAATGTCTTATACAGGTTTTCTAGAGAAATAGTACACTAAACCCTGAAGCTTCAGGAGACAGAAATCTTTTAATTTCCACCTTAGTAAGATATTTCCTCCCTGATATAAAACGGAAAATCCAAAATAGTGTAGTTGAGTGGGCTAGTCAATCTCTAAGCATTATAATGGAAGCAACTACCCAATTTGCAGAAAATAACTTAAAATGAAAACATAATGCTGAGAGCAACCAAAAGTCCACTTAGACCCTTTCCAATGTGCCCTAGACATTTGCAAATATTATAAAAAATCAGACATTGGAAGTATAATTGTCCTGCACTTAAGAAAAAGAAGAAAAAATTAAATAGGAATTACCTCTGAGGTTAGGAAAATAGGTCCCCAAAACTTCATCTTGGAGAAAACTTGGATACTTTCTCTGACCTCTGTGATATAAATTTTCTATCCCCATCTTCTACAGGACCTGAGTCATTCTTTAAAATGCAGACTTCAGGGAAATGTTCCTTATCAGAGGGGGGGGGGGGAGGAAGTATTTGGTAATTTGACAAACAAAAAATCTTAAGTGTCTTCTCCACAAATATTAGTAAAAAGCTTTAGCCACCTGAGTAGAACTTAACTCATTCCAACTGCCAAGAGAAAATTTGTATGCAGCTGTTCCTTTATAAACTAGTGAGTTTTGTATTATTGTACCTGATTCACGGTTAAAATTTTAGAACAAAGCCTATAAGGTATCAATTTATATCTGTCTAGACGTTTGTAGTCTATATACATATGCTGTGAATATATGATCTCTTTTTATGTCCAGATAGTATTGCTGAAATTAATTTGTAAAAGAGCTCTACTTGGTTCATTTAAAAGAAAAACACTTGTAAGGACTGGGTATTCCAAAACTCTAAAAAATAACTATCCCTAATTTTTTTCAAATCTGTGTGATCTGAGATAATCTTTGGTAAATAAAAGCTAAAAGAAGTTTGTTGCTTTAACTAAAATAGGCCTGTCTTTGGAGTAATCAATGTTAAATATAATGCAGATATGCAACTTTTATTCTACCTGGGTGTACTAGTCATAAATTCATGTTATCTCTTAGAAATTTCGTTAGCAAGAAAAGTATCTTAGGATGATGGTTGTCTTTGCCTATTGCCTTGTCTCATTAACTATTCATGGGTAGTCTAAACATAACTCTAAGGAGTAAGTGATTTAGAATGTTGTAAAATGGGGTAAAAGTTTTTAGGTGAGCTTTTCAGTAATAATGTTTTATGGCATGTGTACTTAAAAATGGCTTCCCAAATATTTTTGGTAACCAGAAATCTTAACAGTTTTGGCAAAGTTAAGTTAAATGATGGAAATTCATTGAATACCTAGATCATTTTGACATGAAATAAAATATTGAAATATTAACTACTGAATATAGGTTTATCTACATTCGGCTTCCAATTACAAAGGACTAAAAGATAAATTTGGGTCTGTTGGTAAACATGTCTTATGCTTCATTGAAAGATTTTACATGAAAAAGCTTATGTTTCTAGAAATTGTGAAATGTATTCGTAAAGTTGCTAATCTAAATGCTGGTGTATTAGGCTACAATTGCTTATTTCTTAGCTTTCACTAGAAATTAAGCTTTCTAAGAGTTAAGAATTTTAATTAATATATTTAATTAAAGCTACAAGATATAATAAGGGAAACAACTCTGCATATAAGGAAAGAGGACTGTGTTTTTGACTAGGAAAAGGTCTGAGGTCTGAAGATATGGAGATGAATTTTTGTTGAGAGAATGAAAGTGATTTTATCCCAAAGTAAAACTGGTTATTTCAAAATTCTAGGAAAGAGAAAAATAAAGGTTAAAATGTTATCCAAACTTGGGAAGAGAGAGAGGGAATTTTACTTGGCTCAAATTGAATTGTTATTATAAGGAAATTATTACCAGATCTTTAATTACTTAAGAAAACAGATTCTTAAGTAATCTTGGATCCTAACATTAAAAGATTAAAAGAGATAAGTTTTCCTCAAAACTATGTAACATTCTGTATTTGCCTTTGAAATCTTTCATTGTTACTTTAGTCAAATAGATTATTCCACAATGATCTATAATCCTAGTAAGTCAAATGTCCAAATTTTTGACATTTTTTACAAACTTCCCAAAATCAAATTCTAAATGAAGTTTTCTGACCTCGAACTAACTTTGGGATTTTGTTGAAGGTCTCTGAAACCTCTCAAAAACCTCTCAAAAGATTTCTGTCTTTGTAAAAACAAAGCTATTAATTTGGTTTATTAATATGTTAAATTACATAGGAAGCATTGTCAATGAAGAAGTAATACTGAGTGTTCTTTATGTTGTATTTATATAGGTTTATATATAGCGTTCCAAAAATCATAAAAACTCTTAAATTCTGCCATGTCCTGGTATAATGTTAATCAGTCATAATTCTAGTTATTATCTTAAAATGTGTGTCAGAAATAACCAAATTTCCTTGTCACTGCATTACAATGCACTCTCATCAGACATCTAAGGCCATTTTTAAGTCTCATCATTTATAGTTATTGCTCTACTCTGATGCTTTTGCAAAAGTATTCCGGAAAAACTGATTCACCCTCAAGGGCATTCATAGCAAGAACTCTGGCAAGCACAGTTCCGATAAATTTAAAGTTCCGATAACTTTAAAATCACGAAACTGAACTAAGTAAAAAATTCCCAGAACTAATGGTAAAACTGGATTCATGCAGAACAAGAATTACTCATGTGAGACTGAATGAACTGATAAGGATGATTTTAATTTTTATGACTTTTTGTTTAAAATACTGTTAGTTTCTTAATGTTTTGTTTTTACACACTTAACCTTCTTCTTTTAAAATACTTTTAACTTAGAGCAACTTGATAAGAAGCATCTTTGTGAGTGGAAATACAATAACTTTTTCTCCATCCTTAATCCCTCCAGAATTTAGATATTTAGTGAATATTCTTTAGGACAAATTTGTGTAAGTTCAATAAGAATCTGTTCTCCTTGTAACAGAACACAATTGAAAACGTTAATTATATTATCATGACTTTGACTGGAATGTCAGTTTTGAGAATGTGCATAGAATCAGATATGCCAGGCAGCTTTAAGGAACTCAGGTTGACTTTATGGAACCATTAAAGTCTTTTGGAAAAAGAGCCTAGTAGCTTGCTTACAGAGTTCCCAGTCCCCTTGCAGGTGAGGAAGAAAAGTTAATTCCCAGCACGTGCAGGAACTTCAAGCTATTTGGGGAAACTCAAGAAGAGAGGAATTCACCCAAATGTATAGGTATTGCAGACAGTCTGATGGCTTGGCTCCTTAGCCTTGAGAGGTTTTTAAAAGTCTAATATGAGATTCCTTACGAAAAGTTCCAGCAAAGCAGACTTAAAAGAGCCTATATATCCAATCATTGTTCTTGGTGCACTTATGTAGACAATCAGGCCAAACTTGTTGAGACAAGGCTTATTTTGCAAATAAATTAGTCTTAAGTTGGCTATCTATGGTAGAAATGAGAGTGATTTTAGAGAGAAAAATTATGTTTCAGTAGCATACCTTTGCGGATATCAGATTCTAGTGTTGTTCATTGTCTTTTAGACTTTGTCTTCTGCCTATAAACTGGACTGGATCTTGAATTCTAGTATCCTCATATCTACCCTATGATTCTCCAAACTTACATTTCTAGTTTTTCTCCCAATCTGACTTGGAATCATGAAGAACAAAACTGTCCTTTTCCCCCCCGAAGCCCTATGGACTTGATACGAACTTCAGAGAACTTGTCACAATACATTGTGTTTAAACAATATTCATGACTACTGCTCTGTGAGCCACTCAAAGATCACCAGGACATTCCAACTGCAAACCAGGAGAATCAGTCAGATTGCCCGTGCCTGCCCTCACTCTATCTGAAGATGCTTCAAGTCTGGTATTTGGAAGTCTTCTTGACAGGCTACCCTCAGAACTCAGAAACTAAAGGTTATAGTCTGCTCCAGTCCTTACCCATCACTTTTCTTTTTATTTCCATAAATATGCAGTTATTAACTACTTGGCTGTTTGCTTACACAAGATAGGCCTAACTTTGAGAGCACACCTGCATCCCTCACCCCCCAAAATGAGATATGATTGTTTAACTGAGCTAACCCAGTCTCATGACCAAAGTTGATCCAATGAGGCAGTTGACGAAGCAAACTACTAACTCAGCTTCTGGATTATAAAACTACTTCTTCAAAATTTCGGAGATGGGAATGAAGAGAAACAGATTCCACTACCGAAAAATATGTCTATTGGGCATAAGGATTATTTTGAGCTTGCAAAAATCAAAACACAGCAGATTTAGAAAGAGCTCTTTACCTCCCTTCAACTGCCTAAATTTACATTGGAAAGGGGGCCTATACCAGGAAGACAGCTAGTACCAGATACCTTTGTCATTTAAGAAACTTACGTGCATAACCAGGTAACCCTTGTTTTCCAAATATTGTCTCTGCCTTCCTGTAAAAGGCCTTCCTTTGTTAGGGTCCCTTTCTTTAGGTCAGAATGATAAATAAATTTCGATAACCTGGCTGCCTTTTGGATCTCATAATTTTTTTTGGAAAATTATGTATGAAATTTGGTTTTTTTCCCCATTCATCTGTCTTATTTTAATTTGCTTACAGACCAGCCAAAGAACCTAATAGAGAAGAAGGAAATTTTTTCCACCTCTTCAACCCTTTTACCTTAATTTTTTTAAACCAGTTTCTTTACCCCATATCAATTTTTGATATAATTTATAAGCATCATAAATCTACTTCATTAACATACATATTAGAATAATCTTATTATAACACATTCTCATGTACTGCATGGCCCCCTACTCCCTGCCCATCGAGGCCAAGAACTGATTCAGAAGGAGGCTCAGGGTACTGTGAAAACCTTTGTGGCAATAGCAGGTTTTTCAGATTCTATTAGAACAATGGATACATTTTTCCATTTAATATGGAAATGCACTGCAAGAACAGGAGCATTTTTTGAACCCTCCTCTTGGTCAACACTGAGGGGTAATCTGCTGGTTTAGACTATTTGATGATGCAGTCTGTGAAGCTGGTCCTATGCAAACCAAGGGAACAGTCACGTGGATAGTAGCGGAATGGCTAAGAGGCCAGCCACCTTTGGCCTCTGATTGGCTGGCTTTTGTGGCTTTTCTGTGCACTCCTAGGTCTTCTAACTGGCTGAGTGGCAAGAGGAATGCCCTAGCATTTAGCACTGAATGCAATGTTCTTAAAAGAGCCTTGGCAGTGCCTGGGACATTCTCTTCTGTGTCACTCTTAAAGAAATATTTTATCCTGACTTGTTGAGCAACCATCCCTGGCTAAGGCTAAGGTGGAGGGGAGGGGTGCGTAAGGGACTATTTCTGCTCCACATTTATCTGTTCAGCAAGGTGAACATCTACAAAGAGAGCAACTGGGGCGATGGTACCTGGAACCTTATTATACCATTCTCCCTATTTTTGTCAAATTTGAAAACTACAATAAAAAGTTAAACTAGAAAGAAAAGGCAGCTTCTTCAAGATGCAACTTCAGGGTTCAAGGAAAATGGACCCCCTCCCCAAATATTTTCCACCACTTCCCGGCTGATGCTTTTCATTTCACAGTTGGAAATAAGACTAGGAAAATAGAAAGACAAATAGAAGCAAATAGGGGCTAGAATTCACATGCAGATGAAAACTACTGAAAGCAGATCCTTTCCTGAGAGAGAGAGAGAACGAGTGAGAGCGAGCAGCAGGGTACCTGGTATCTGAAGGGAGAGCAAGCCAGGGAGAGAGAGCCCTGAAAGACAAGGAACTGGGAGCCCCAGTATTTTTTTGGCTTCACAGTTTGGTCATCTCACCGTCTGCCGCAAAGGGCTCTATGGTGGGGGCAGTCTGGTGCTTACTGAGATCCCCTCTTCTCCCAGGAGCTTATAATGCTGCCCCATCCCTGACACAGTTATCCTCAGCTTCAGAGACAAAGTCCCTCCATGGCTTTTGACCCCTGCCCTCTTAATAATATTAGACCATAAAGTTGCTTAGCACAGAGGAGTTGCCATGACGACGACATCCATATCTCTGTAGTAGTGCCAGCACTGAGACCCGGGGGCTCGGGCACATGGCAAAAGGACAGCTTGCGAGGAACAATGGAGGGAGCTGACTGCAGATTCTTTTCATGCCTAATTACCCATAAGCACATGGCACAATGGCTTATTTAACTCTGCCTTGGCTCAGAATGGAGACAGGTTCTCATTCCAGTTGGAAAGGATTCCAGCCCTGGCCCTTGCCTCCATTTTGGGGAAGGGCATGGGGAGAAGGAAAGCGAGTTATTGAAATGCATAGACCTTGTCTTCTTAATTATTATACATTTGGCCAT
Organism: Taxidea taxus jeffersonii; assembly: GCA_003697995.1. Classification (NCBI taxonomy): domain Eukaryota; kingdom Metazoa; phylum Chordata; class Mammalia; order Carnivora; family Mustelidae; genus Taxidea; species Taxidea taxus. Next base: position 23,194 of record RCUC01016955.1, read on the forward strand.
CTTTCCTTGCCCAGAAGCTAATTATTCCAAGTCAAGAAAATCGTTCACCAAAGGTTTAGTTGCAAGCTAAATGCTGACAACCAGCATTGGGAGCAACTGTTTCCTAAGCCTTGCTAGGCAGAACACCTTTCTCAGAGATGACCCAGACAGTCAGAGGGTAGAATAACTTATTAAGTCTCCAGGATGTATAAGGTAACCCTCCTGCCTTCTTTCTCACTGTTCCAGGAACCCTAGAATAGAATTCAGGCCTCAGCCCATGGAATTTTGCAGACTGTGGAGAAGCAGTCTTGCCAGAACCAGGCTATAAGGTGAGCCCAGGCAGAAGGGACAGAATGGAGATAGAGGTGAAGGAGATTCTCCACTTGTGGCTCACAGGCTCAGGACTACACCATTTCCTCCACCTACATAGTGAGTTCACAATTCACCAAAATCGCTGTGTAGTCATCAGAGAAGGCAGGAGGACAGATAAGGCTACTGCCTTATAGAAATTAAAATGGTGAGTACTTTTAGAGACCTATGCCACTGGTTCTCGGTCAGATTTCCTGCCACGGTAGCCAAATATGTGGTGCAATTGATTACTAAGACTATCCCCAAGTCAGCCCAGGTTACATTGCTTTAACCATCTGTTTGGACCTCCCCCTCTAGCTCTGACCCTTATCACCTTCCCACAATGTGATTTACCATTCATTATCTGATTCAAATAAAATCACAGGAAGAGGGTCGAAGGCTTTCCAACTCACTTTCCTGGTTCAGCAACCCCCAGGGGGCCCAGCTGTACTTCCTCTGCATATCTCCACCTCAGCACTGAATGCACTAAAGCACAAGATTTTGGAACCCATCATTTGGAGAGTATGTAGAGCACACTCAACATTCAACTATGGAGAGATACTTGAGTTGTTTCCAATTTTTGATTACTGTGAACGTTCTTGTAAATGTCTATCAATAGACATAAACACTCATTTCTCTGGAGTATATACTCACTAGTGAATCATAGAATAAGAATGTTTAGCTCCATTAGACCCTGCCAAACAGTTTCTTCAATGCCATTGTATCACTTTACTTACCAGCATTGCATTAGTGTTCCACTGCCTTCACATTCTCACCAGTACGGAATACTGTTGGTTTTGTTAAGTGTAGCCATTTTGTGGAGGTCAGTGGTATCTCTATATGATTTTAATTTTTGCATTTCTTGGTAAGTAATAATGCAGAGTGTTCTTTCCCACACTCATCAGCCGTTTGGATACCTTTTTGGTGCGGTGCCTACTGGAGGCTTTTGCTTTGAATGGAAAAGTTCACCCAAGTTGAAGAAACAGAAATGTGTCAGATCACCTCGGTAAGCAATGTGGTTTTCTCTATGCTCCCTTTACTTGCAGTTCATTGACCTTCTTGGCACTTTAGTTTATATATATATATATATAATTTTTATATATTATATTATTATATATATATATTATATATATATATATATATATTATATTTATATTTATTATATTATATAATATATATATAATAATATATATTATATTATATATATAATATATATATATAATATAATAATATATATTAT
>RCUC01016957.1:0-14482 GCA_003697995.1 Taxidea taxus jeffersonii
GGGGGGGGGGGGGCAGAGCTCTTTCTGTATTTGCTGCTCCTTAATTGTCTTCGGCTCAAAATAATCCTTATGCCAAAGTGGCATATTTGGGGATGGCCCATTCTGGTTTTCTTCAGGGCCTTAGGATCTGACATATGTGGGCCGAGGGCTTGACACAACGGAACATGCTGGGTTAACCGAATCAACTCACATTTGCAACAGCCTTGATGCTGAAGGTGAGGCATCCTGATCCATTTTTCTCTCACCCCTTTGTATTTCTAGCTTCTGACTCAAATAGGACAGAGGTTAGGGAGCCAAGACCTCTACTGTTTCTATTGGTAGAGATCAGGTGATTCAGCACCTCGGGGTAGTTATCCAGCTTCTCAAGGATGACTCTCTGATTTATGGTGTCATCTCGGGACATTTCCCTGAAGTGGACCCTGGGATCAGTCAGGCACAGAAATAACAAAGTGTGAGGAGCACAGTTCTCCAAATTGTGACATGGCTTGATAGGAGATAGACATTATGCTTTTCTTCAGGAATGTCTGAATTTACTAGACAAAGGCCTGACTTTGCTTCTAAGAGAGAAGAATTTGGGGCACTGCCAGGTGTATACAGATAATAGCATGTTTGATAAAAAGAAGAGTGTGATTGTCTTTCTTAGCGTGTGTAAATACCTGTGAGAAACTATCAGTTTCTGCTCTCTGGAGTTTTATGTGAGGCAAGGGTTACACATGTTTACACTCAAAGAAGAATGTAGCTTTTTCTGAGCTGGAACTTCCATATATCCTTATTACGAATACATAGTTGTTACTTAGGCCTATACTTGAGCCCGAACCAGTGAAAATGAGGGTTTTTTGCATCATCTGCTTGAGACCACATCATGGCTCAAGCCTACTTGAGACATGCCATTTGGTCTGAATGTTAGTTTTCTTCTTTCAGTGAAGAGTTAATCTCCTTTCCTGTGATATAACCGCACCAAAGAGCCTGAATTACTTTGTTCTTTTTAGTGATAAATCTAATTGAGTCTTAATCCTGAAAACAACCTCTGGTTTGGCACTTATCCCAAGAGAGATGGAATGTGGGATGGAGGTCAAGCAAAGGGTGATAAATTGAGGAATTATGGATCATACCTTCAGCTCTGTTACTTTAATTGCTTTTAGCATTGCTGTGGAGAAAGACCAAAGCCGAATGACCAAGCACTTAATGAAATAAAGCAAGAACCAAGGGCCCCACAAACAGGAGTAGGCATGCTCTGGTGTGGGGTTTTCTGAGACCATATCATGTGCTACTCCATCTTCTTCAGATGTTAGCAGTGGAATAAATACAGTATTGTAGCTGTAGAGGAGCCAAGCCTCTCAAAGTAGCTCTGATTCTAGTGAGCATAAGTGGTGTGAGTGGGCTAATACCAAGTTGGGGGTAAGGACAGCCTCTCAGGATGCTTGGGACACTGACATGGAGTTGGCAAAGCAGAGAAAAATGTCCCTGAGGCAGCCACAGAAGATCTGATGGTTCTGTGAGGGCCTCCCAGTGTAGACAAAAAGACCCAGGAAACTTGGCCCTTGGCCATGGTGGAAATGCAGAAAGTTCATCAGGTTGCAATGAGGACAGACGCTGAGACCCTGCAAATTAGATGCCCTTTCCCTAATGCCATGATGACTATGGTGAAAAGAATAAGATAAAGTGGAAAGAGAGAACACCAGAAACTATGTAGTTAACCAAAATTCAGAGTTTAAAACCTCAAAGGCTGATTTCTAGGAACTGATAAATCTGCACTGTCTACCAGAAGAAAGTTATACATCCATGTACCTTGGGACTACAAGAGCTCCTATAAGAGTTCCTATAAACTCCTGTAAATTTCTCCAACAACTGAGGATGTTGTAGAAGAACAAACAAAAATCCAGTAAGATAGAATTGAAAAGGATCCTCAGAAGGAAGCAATGTGACACTTGTTGGGGAGTTGGTTGAGAGATATATTTGTAGGTATAGAGGGCATGCTGAGGAGTGAATGGAGAATGAGGACTTGGACCTAGGGGCTGTAACTGGATGGGAAAATTAGAGATGGGGAAGAAAGAAATGAGATTGGACAATAAATATAACATGACTCTGGGTCAAGTAAAGAATGTGGTTGGAATGTCTACAGGTTAAGGACAAAGCCAAAAGGGAGAAAGAGAAGATATCTAGGAGGGGGGCTGGATATGGGATACAGCGACATGTGGGTTTTTTATTGTGAGTAGGGAGAGATCTGCATGGCACCCTCAGACAGGAAGAAAGTCAAGAAGAATGGGTGCACTGCTCTTTAGATAAAAGGGGTGATGGGCTGAGGGAAGTAATGATCTATCTCATTTCCAGCAGCATCTCAACTAGACACGCCTGCATGGTCACAATCTCCTTTTGGCAAATCCTTTCAATGGTTCTCTCTCTTCTAGCATTCAAGATCATGACATCTCATAGAAGGTCACCGAAACCTCTCCTAATAGTATCTTACCCTCTCTTTCAACCTTGTTTCTCTAGTTCTCCTCTGGTTTCTCATAGAGTCGTATCTAGTCTCCACTGGTCTGCATGGCATCTTCACATTGGTTATGTTCCATGTGTCTGAATGGCCAATGTCCTCATATACTGCCTCCAGTATTACCCCATAAGCTTCATAATGAAGCTGTGGACAAGGTAATCAGCCTGCATGTCGCAGCTTTCTAGCCTACTCACCCTGGGACTCCACTTGGGCAGAGAGTTAAAAGCACAAGAAAAACCTCTTGCTGCTAAAATTTTTTAACATTATTTTGATTTTATTGGTGAAAATCCAGGAAACTCTATATAGGTGAGCTATTGGTAACCAAACTCCCTAGTTTCCCATTTGCAAAATTTGCCCATAGAAAACTCCTACACATTCTTTCTGATAAAGGTCAAGTACCTCTTCTGCTGAGTATCCCAGACTCTGGCAAAGGCCATAAATTCCTCCACTCTCTAGAACCCCAGTCCATTTTTTTCCATTTTATTTTATTTTATTTTTAGTGCTTCAAAATTCATTGTTTATGCACCACAACCCAGTGCTCCATGCAATACATGCCCTCCATAACACCCACCACCAGGCTCACCCATCCCCCACTCCCCTTCCTTCCAAAACCCTCAGTTTGTTTCTCAGAGTCCAGAGTCTCTCATGGTTTGTCTCCCCCTTCAGTTTCCCCATCTCACTTCTTCTCTCCATCACCCAATGTCCTCCATGTTATTCCTCTTGCTGCTAATTTTTTAAAAACTCATGTACCTTTTTCCCTTCCTTTACCTCTCTCTCTCTCTCTCTCTCTTTTTTTAATCATGACAGTTCATATTACTCACAGTTGACCATCTTGGAACTTTCTTGGGCAAACAAAATATTTAGAAAATTATTAAAAAATAAGAAATTTAAGATTGAGCTTGTGGCACTTTATTTCCTTCCCTAGAACCAAGAGATGCTACTATTTGCCCACTCCTCTTGTAGGAGCTGTGTCCTTTAAAGAAAGAGGACAGTACCAAAGGCTTGACACGTCACTGAATCCCGTGAGCAGGAAATGGCCTATTTTTCTTCGCTAAGGAGGAGACTCTGAATCCCATCAGTGTTTAATTTCATAGCAAGAGAAGCTGCTTGATCTGTATTATAGCTTAAAATCTATGGCAGTTTCGCAGGATGCCTGCTGATTTTACCTAAATGAATAAGGGTAATATTTGGAGTCACAATTTTCTCACCTAAACAATTTAGATACTTATTAATCAAAAGTGAAATTCCAAGTCATTGCTTCATTCATTTATGTACAAACAATAAGCATTGTGTGAAACCGTTTAGGACCTGAACTTTTATAAAATTAGGATACATTGCATAGAAAAGGGTCCCTCATTCAATAACAGGAAGAAAATATATTGATACAGCTGTTCCCTACTTAGAGCTTTGGAGTCACAATGAGATGCTCATTTCCTTCTCAGCCACTCAGGAGCTATGTGGCCAAAGGTACGTTCCTCAACCTTCCTGATCTTCAGTTTCTCCATTAAATGAGAATGATCATATCCAAGTTTGTCATTTCTCTCTTAGAATGAGCTATGATCAGGATTCTGAGTTCCTAAATCTTGTTCTATCATCAACGGGATTTGAACTAGAGAGGTTTGTCTAGTTGAATAGTGTTCTTCATGGCTGACTAATATTTTAGCCTCAAATTCATGGATAACCAGTCTGGAAACCTGTTTTCCTGCTCCCCTAACACTGAAAGTTGGAGGAAGACCTGACCAGTTTGCTCTGTTTCCTGTTCCCTCTGTTCTTCCTAGTGCCTCAGGATAGCTCCAATTAGGTAGCTCTTCATAGCACCTTACCAAATCTGCTGTGAGAGAGGAAAAGAGAAAAAAGGGGGAAATCAGTAGAGAGTGTTTGCTCCAGCTCAGTTCCACTTATAATCCCGATTCCTTCCGCTATGATTTCTAGGTCTCAGACTGCAGCTCCTCTGGTTGTACAACGGGAAATGTTTGGCATACAGAGACTGGAACTAAGTAGCTACTCAATCAACAGTGGCTGTATTTATGTCACTGCTATTAATATTTATTAACCGGGTCACGGGCAATGGGAACTCCAGTAAATAGGTCCTTCTCGACTAAAAGCCCAACATGCCAGACCACAGGCATTTTTCTTTATACAGAAGGAGCTTGGAAGTTCCACCTGGCTTTGGTTAAGCTGTCATTGATCTCTTAAACAATATGAATGGAGGATCTGAGCTCTGGCGTTGCTAGATGGAGGCAGTTTGAGAGGACTGGGTTCTGAGCAGCCTCCCCTTCCCCCATGAATGTATAAAAAGGAGAGTCTTAGAACCTGGAGGCTGAATGTATCTTATTTTTCTTAAAGATTTTATTTATCTATTTATTTGAGAGAGAGCAAGCACATAAGCAGGGGAACTGCAGGCAGAGGGAGAAGCAGGCTCCCTGCTGAGCAAGGACCCCCCAATGTGGGGCTTGATCCCAGGACCCTGGGATCATGACCTGAGCTGAAGGCAGACGCTTAACGAACTAAGCCCCCCAGGCACCCCTGAATGTGTCGTATTTACACACAGTTTTTACCCAGAGTGATGCTGCCCTGGACCCTGAGGGTTAATGCTTCTTCCCTAAGGATAACATTTAGCCAGAAGCAGAAAGTAGGGGTTTGGGGAGACATTAGGGTTCACATTAATTGGTGTCTGAATCTAAGCCTCACGTGCCAGTCTCTTAGCAGATTCCCACCAAGACCGGAGCGTGGATGTTCGCTTGCCCACTGCACCTGACTTGAAGAGAATACTTACCCTCCCAGAGTCCTAAGAATGCCATTGGGAGCAGGGCACTGTGCCTCTGTGTCAATGGCAGCACTCTCAGTGACCTTCACTTGCACCTTTTCAAGGTCATAGGGATACCTTCTCCTACTAACAGGGCAAAGAGTGCTGAACTTGATGGCAGTGACCCCCGGGAGTTACAAGGACCACCTGCCGCCACCAGGGTGAATCTGTGGGATTCAAAGCCACCAAGAGCACTGTTCCCAAGCTGCCTGGCTCTGCCCCAGTTGCAGCCCAGCACAGATCAGCTCCAGGCACCTGAGCCGAGCCCGCTGTCTACATGGGACAGACTGAGAGTTCTGGGCTGGTGCAGACAGCAGCTGTGCCAGGAGGGAGGGATTAAGGTCCCCATGTGGGAAAGGGTCCAGGAGGGAGGTGTTTCCAGGCTGAGGTTGTCGATCAGGCATCCTATAATAAACCGACTTGTGAGCCGTCCCAGACAGCTCCGGGATCCTTCCACAGAATGAGGCAATAAATATATCACTGCACCACGAAATGGCCTCTGGGTGGCTATAGAACACTTAATTATTGATTAATCTTCATTAATTAATGAATCTGAACATGAGTGCTACTAAACAGGAATATGAAGAGCCAGTGTTCCTCGAAAGAAGAGAGGGGAGGCCTCACTGTGTCCCCAAGGCAGGGACGACTGCTCAGGGAGTGGACAGCTGCCTGAGGAGGGGTCAGAAGAGCCTTTATTGTAGGTGCTACTGCTGGGGTGGACAGTGACCCCCGGCGGGCCAAGACTGGGTGCAATCATCTAGGTAGGGCAGAGGAGAAAGAGCAGAGATTAAGTGGGAAAATAACCAGAGAAACAGCAATTCAGTTCGACCTTTATTTACCACCTACTACTTGCCAGGAATTGAGGTGTCAAAGGTAAATAAGAAACAGTCCTGCCTTTCCATCATTCACAGTTTAGTAGAAAAACGAAAGATTTCAAATCGATGTCCAATATATTTATACTCAGCATTGCCTGGGAAATTCTAAAAAGGTAGGATAGGAGCAGAGGGCACCGAGCAATAATCTGAACTTAGCAAGTGTACCATTAAGTTTAAAGAGGCCTGAAGATATAATAATAATATTAGTTCGGTACCTTCCTTGAGTTGGGGGACTGGACAAGTGAATTACTTGTGAATGCAGTCTCCTCCTTTTCTCTCGAGTGGTGCTGGCTTCATGACCTGCGGGCTGTTAGGCTTGATTCAAGCTGCCTCATTGATAACCTTTGGTTTCCTCGTCTGTCTCATGAAGATAACTACGTGCTCCTTATAGGGTTGTCGTGAAATGTGGACATGATTGAGTGGACGGTATAGAGACCCCGGACTTGTAGGAGTCATTTATAAATAATACAAGAATCATTTATAACTAGTAGAAATTCTCTGTTTGGCAGTGCAAATCGCAATCCTTTCAGCATGTGACTTCCTGCTCAAAACCCTGTGGTATTCATTCCCGACCCCCGGAAGGGCTCCATGACACAGGAGGAGAGAGGTGTCTGCAACCTACAGAGACACCGTCAGATGTCTTATTTCAGAGCAGGGGGCCTGCCTTCGGCCAGTGTGGGCTTAACCTCGATACTGCCGTTGACTGGTGTGCGACTTCGGACAAATTGCTTAACCTTCTTGGACAAACCGGCAGTTTCCTTATCTGTTCCTTGAGGGTAATGATAACGCCTATCTCCTAGGGCTGCGGTGAGAACCACCCATGGTTTTGCTTGTAAAGCACAGTGCCTGGCACTGACAAACCTCAAATGATAAGTGTGAAAATAGCTTTAGAGGACTGTTATCAGCGAGGATCACAACTGAGTCCTACTGGGACAAAGTACTGTATTACCCAATGGAAAAACACTCTCCTCCTCTCTTCCGCTCCTGCTTCTTACTGAGACCCTTGCACACACCCTCACCACACACTTCTATTTATTATGCTGGGGTGAGCACTAGGGCATTGAGAGAGGCTTTTTTTCTTACTTCCAATACGCAGTGGTCTAGGAAGGTGCTAGCCCTCAGAATCACAGCACGACTGGCCTCTGTGCATGCTGTTCTTACTCTGGAAGCAGAATTACAATGAGCCATCTGAGGACATGGTTTCAAAAGGTTTAGCTTTATCTGATAGAGGTTCTAGATGAGCAAGACAGCTTGCCTACCTCCAAGGAGTTTATAGTTTAGATGAGAAGTGATGCCTCTCTAAGTAACTCAAATATCAGGCTGACTGTTTTAGAAGCTAGAACACTAGTGTAAACAAACAGCAGCAGGAGCTTAGAAGAGACAGGGAGAACCTACCTCTGGGTAATAAGGTGACTCTCCAAGGAGGAGGAGCAGCTAAGGAAGGCTTTGAAGGGTAAGTCAGATTTCAGCCAAGGGGGAAGGGGAGTGAGGTTATTCTAAACTGAAGAAACAGTGCCTATATAAGCATAAAGGAATAAGGACATGGGGGAATATTCTAGAAATGCTGTGTTAGTAATTTTTAATAAGTGATTTTTATAATCATGTTAGTTCTTCACTTTTGCAGTTTCTTTGTTGGTTTGAATATGACTTGTAGTGTCAGTTCCTGGGACTCACAAAGAGATCCAAGGTGTAAAAAACTCTTTTCAGGTCACGGGAGGTATGATGATAGAGATATTCTTTGATTCTCTACAGGAAGCCATTTTGTAGAGGAAAAATCTCAGCTGGAATTTGGGACTGGCCCTTGAAAAAGATGGCTTTAAAGAATTGCTGAGAAAGAATTTTATTAACATATCACTGAGATTCCTTAGCATGTAAGCTGGGATAGATAACATTCAAACAAAAATTTGGAAAAAATAAAAGGAAGAAGGGAAAGGGAAAAACAAAATCCCAATCCAATGAAATACTTCCTCTGACCCCCTGGAAAAGGTGGGAAGTCCTCTGGGGACAGTAGTCAGGTGAAAGGCAGGATGAGCTGGGGGCAGGGCTGTCTCCCAGGTTGTAGGTGTTCTTCCCCCAGAAGGGAAACCATACCACACAGCCTCCCCCATATCCCAAATCTTCCCCATTCCCAGACCACTGAATGCCTGCAGGAAAAGAGATAAAAAGCCAGGTAGAGTTCAAATTTAAAAAAAAAAAAAAATGGAAACCAGATTCTTTGAGGGAAAAACAGAATCAGTGACACAGCTAGAGAAACCTGGAAAGCAGAAATGCTAAATGCGAGTGAACAAGACTCTTGCAGAAGGAAATTAGACATGAGCTGCCAGGTGATACAGCAGCTGAAAGGTCAGTGCTATTTTGGGCTGAATATGAAGAGGCTTCAGGCATCTCAGGACAAAAAAAAATGTACAAACTAGAGAGGGTTCAGAGAAAGGCAACGCGTTGATTAAAAGGATGGCTGTTGGCTTTGTGGTGAGAGATTAAAGGCATGAGGTAGGCAGGAGCAGCCAGGGAGCTTGGTGCCAGTTGTATATTAATACACTTTGTATATTAATACACTTTGGTGCCAGTTGTATATTAATAGCACTTTGTGGTGACAAACACACTCAACACCACGTTTATTTCTTATCTCTCACACAGTTGTTCCCTACTTGTAAAATGTGTTCATTCATCCAACCGCCATTTATTGACCACCTGCTTTGTGCCATTTATTGTGCTGGTGAGTCAAAGTTAAATAAGCGACTGCCTCAGTCCTTGAAAAACTCAGTGGCCAACAGAGACAAGGACAAGCAGGAAGGGGAATGCCATAGGGTAAGTACTCAACAGGTACCATGAACTCAAAGAAAATGATGATTTCTGTGCTGTAACAGAGCAGCAAAATCTTAAAGAATAGGCGGTCTTTTAGCTGGATGTTGCAGAATGAACAGGTTTTCTTGAAGTGGAATGGGTGGGTGGGGATAGGAGTACATTCCAAGTAGAGGAAACAGAGTCATTAAATACAGATTAGGGAGCATGGTCCCATGACACTAAAGTCTGGAGCATGTGGACAGAATGGAGAAGGGAGTTGTAGAAAACAGATCACAAAAGGAAGGTGTCACGTTACAGTATGTTGCAGAGTGCTGATTGACGTGAGCCTCACCAATAAATATCCTTGAAGGTCTACAGTAAAGCTCTGTGCTCGACATGGTCAGAAACATAAAGGTGGGCATAACGTAGTCTCTGACCTGAAGGAGCCTATCAATCAATCAATAAACACTTGTTGAAGTCTCTTTGTGTTTTTTTTAAAGATTTTATTTATTTATTTGACAGAGATCATAAGTAGGCAGAGAAGCAGGCAGAGAGAGAGAGGAGGAAGCAGGCTCCCTGCTGAGCAGAGAGCCCGATGTGGGGCTCGATCCCAGGACCCTGAGATCATGACCTGAGCCAAAGGCAGAGGCTTAACCCACTGAGCCACGAAGGCACCCACTTGTTGAAGTCTTAACATGTCCTGGGTGCTAAGCTGGGGATTTGTCTCAAACGAGACAAACCTCCAAAAACCTTTGAATCAAGATGATTCAAAGATAATTATATGAATTATAGATAATTAGATATAGATAATTATATGAATTATTAAAAAATTTTAGATGCATAGAGTAGCAGCCCACAGAACTACAACATGGCCCTAGTGGGGAGGGAGGATGGTATAGGTTAAGTTCCTTTTCCAAGTATCTATCAGGGTAAAATCAAACCTCCCTAAATTATAGTTGTTAAAAATAACACCAGAGTTTATCATGATAACTCATGATTCTGTGGTTTGACTGGGTTCAGCTGGGCAGTTCTCTTGTGGGGTCTGTTGTGTAGTTGCTGGTAGATGGCAGCTGGAGCTGGAATCATCTGCAGGCTCAACTGGGCTAGACATTCAGAATGCGCCTTTATTTCCAGGTGTGGTGCCTCTGTCTGGATGGCTGGCACTGGTAGGTGCTACCCAGGCCTCTGTCTCTCTCCACATGGCATCTCCACATGGCCATCTGCACTTCCTCATTAGCAGTAGTCTCAGACATTTCACACGGTATTTGTTGTCCCCAGAACATGTGGTCCCAGAATGTTTCCAGAGGCTAAGGAAGAAGCTGCCAGGCTTCTCAAGACCCAACCTTGGGAGTCATGCAGTATCACTTCCAACACATACTATGGGTCAAAATGCAAGTCCTGGGACAACCTGTTCAGGGCCTGAACATAACAGGCACGGGACACTGGAATCCTGTGTTTGGAGACAAGCTATCATGGCTCCAAATACAGGAAGGATTACAAGGGAGGGGATGGTCGTTGTGGGAAGACTCTAGATAAGATACTTCACTGAGGAGGTGAAACTTAAGTTGGGCCATGGAGGAACTGTGGTTTCCACCTAAGGAGAGAGAGAGCCTGCATGGTTAAATGAACATATATTCTGAGGAAGAACTGGATTTGAATCTTGTTTCTATCAACCATGCATCTCTGGGGGCAGTTCTCACAGAGTAGTTGAAAAGAATATTCATAATGTGCCCCCCAAAAGCCTGTGCCCTAGCCAGAACTTATTTAAAAAAGAATTATTCAAGACTAGGTAAAAATGAAAGACACCAGGAATGCCAAGAACAGAATGAGTGACCTACGACATTATGGTAATGATATTCAGGAAGAATTAGAGGGGAAAACTTAGAGCAAGAGCCCAGGTTTCACATGTTTTGCATTTATCACAAGTTATACTGCCTGAAGTGTATGTGGATAATAATCTGGCCAGATCCGACCATGGTATGATTAGAGAGCAAAGAAAGATGGTCTTATTCCAAGATGTCATCTTTTCTAATATGCCCAAGAGTCTTCTACTCCATCATCATTCTCCTCATTTAAGATATCTTGTCCCCTGGGATCTCCTATCACAATGGAAATACTCTGGAAGAGGTAATACATTAAGATATCATCAATTACTAACAATGCGTTATACTCTTGAGATTACTTTTCAACCTTAATAGTCAAAATATTCTAGGTTACGCAGTGCTAAAAATATTCCCACAGTCTTAGTTCCTTTTAGTACAACTAAACTTACTCACACAAAGTCCTCAACATGTCTAGGCAACTGTCCAGGGCAGCTGTCCTCCATGTGTTGGCTCACACTACTGGCTGCCTGGGTCTTATGGCACCTCCATATCTACTTGTACCCGTGAACATCACGGCAGGAGAAGAGAGGAGAGTCATGCATTGGTGATTGCATGCATCACAGCTATTCCCACTGCACTAGCCAAAGCAAATTGCATGGCCACATCTAGCATCAATGGAGGCAGGAAACGATAACCACTCACATTCCCAGAAAAGGAACAGGGTATCAGTTAAGTGTAATATGCATGGAGCATTTATCAAAAAGGAAATTCAGGGGCACCTGGGTGGATCAGTGGGTTAAAGCCTCTGCCTTCAGCTCAGGTCATGATCTCAGGGTCCTGGGATCGAGCCCCACATTGGGCTCTCTGCTTGGCGGGGAGCCTGCTTCCCCCTCTCTCTCTGCCTGCCTCTCTGCCTACTTGCGATCTCTGTCTGTCAAATAAATAAATAAAAAATTAAAAAAAAAAAGGAAATTCAGAGAAGAAAGAAATTAGGCATCAATGAAAAGATTTGGGTAGTGAAGTGGAGTGGGACTCCTAGGTGCAGAGTAGGAGGCAGGTCTGATGAATCATCACAATGGGTTCTAGGCTACATAAGTACACAGGGTGGCACTAAGCTCCCAGAAGAAGACAAGGCATCAAAAATAGAAATTGAGTTTCCCATAAAAGAGGAAGAGGAGCACATGTTCAGCACCAGTCTTGGCCCTCCCACCTTTAAACATCAAGTCATTTGTCTTCAATACTAGGTGGTGATGTTCAGCATCCTCAGAAAGCCAACATCTAATGGTAATCCTCCACCAATGCTTAACAAATGGAGAAGACATTCAGTGTCAGCCAACAAAGGAACAGAAGTGAAATAGCAGAAAGTGGGCCAGAGTTGAAAGGTTGAAAAAAGAGATAAAAGGTCATGTCTGAGTATCAGGAGACAACATAATGAGAAACTGAAAAAGCAGAGATAATTGGAAACTGCTTTGAACTGATTTTAGTTTGGAGTTCTGAGGTGAAAGAGGGCAGGCTGATGCTTCTCAGGGAAAATAAAAAAATTCTCTTTGGGGAAGTAGCATCAAGGAAGAGCCTAGCAGTCCTAGGGGGGTCTACCATGCTTGTAATAGAAATATCCTGGCTATGGGAGATGGTCATGCCCCTCATCCCAGGGCTGCAGCTCAACTCTGTACCTGAACCCTGAGGCAGCTCTGAGGGCTGGTCTCTGCCTTGTTGATGCGTTGCCCACCATCGTTCGCCTTCCAGCAACAATGGATGGTGAGATGAGAGTAGATGCACAGCTGGCCACTATTCTGTATTAACTTTTTATTTCAGGAAAGTTTTAGATTCACAGAAAACTTGAGGAAAGTATACCGAATGTTCTCCTATATCCCACCCACAGTTTCCCTATCATTTTCATCTTACAATAGTGCAATGTATTTGCCTCAATTAATGAATCATCCATTAATTACATGATTATTAACAAACGGATGACAGTTTTTAAAAACAGAATCTATGTATGATTTAGAAATTGGATATGGGCACTGTATATATTTGTAAGTGCATACAAGGGGTTATGAATCAGTATGAATCTGCTTTGCATAAAAAGAAAAAGGCATTTCAGCAACCTTGTGTTTGGTAGACAGGCAACAACAAAATCACTTATAGAAAGGGTCTCTGGGGCCACAGTGGGTATTATTTCAATCATGCAGTAAAGATCAAGCTCAGGGAGGTGGGATGGCACTAATAAGACAATCAAAAGACTGAGTCTATGATATCGCAAGGAAGGAAGGAAGGAAGGAAAGAAGGAAGGAAGGAAGGAAGGAAGGGAGAAGGGAAGGAAGGTGGAAAAGAGGGAGGGAGGGAAGGAAGGGAGAGAAGGAGACAGGGAAAAGAGGGAATGAGAGAGAGTGGAAGGAAGGAAGGAAGGAGTGAACCTAGCCACCATTGAGGACTATGTCAGAAGGACTATGTCAGACTGTCTCATCTCTTCTCAGCTGCTGGTTCTGGAGAACTTCAGCCTATATAGTTCCTTGGCCTTTCATGAGCTTAGCCATAAATTCACTAGCTTGTTCCCGCAGGTAGCATTTCCAGTGACTCATGTTGCCCCAGGCTGGGTACCTGATAGTCTCAGGGGACTCTCTGAGCACTTGTGGATCTTCTAAACTTTAGCTTTCTTCACAAACAGTCAAGACCTTGCCCTCCTGATTTACTTCTTTGGCTCTTCCCTGAAACCTCACTCTGCTTGACTTACGATTTAATGGGCTTTTCCAGATGTCTCACCAAAGATTCAGACTTTGTCCCGACCTGTAGCTACTGCTTAGGTACACTATTTCAAGCCAGAAGGGCAACTCTATTATTTTCCTGACTATCAGTATTATTGATTCCAAATATACCTACTGCCATATCTTACCTATTACTCGAATAGCCACAACAACTGAGCTCAGACCTAAGGTTACTATATCCATTCGGGTGCTATCATCTAAGTTGCTGACAGCCTTCCCTTGTGTACCAAACTGACTATTGTTGGAAAGTCTACTGTCTCAACACAAGTATCTAGCACCATGGGGTTGACCTGAGTAGATTTGAAAGCCCCATGGGCAGCATACGTGTGTGTGTGTGTGTGTGTGTGTGGTGAGTGGGCAGGTGTTTCTTGCTGGAGTGCATAAAAAGCCCTCAAGAAGTGCTTTATTAATTGGTTAGGGAAGGTCATCAATGGGGAGAGACTTTGAGGTGGTAGAGAGAGTTTAGGGAGAAGAGAAAGAATACAGCCCAAAAGAACCAGTGTCGGCATAATTTCAAGCCCCCCATGCCTCGCCCCGATTGAGTAAACAGATTCCTGGGAGATTATCAGACAGAGAGTAAAAGAGACACAGAACAATCACTGGCTTGGAAAAAGTGAAGAGGACGCTCTATCTTTTCCTGAAGTCAAAGACCTGAGTCACAGCCTGTGACTCAGCATCTGTTCTAAATCACAGTTCTAAAACATTAGATTCACCTGTCCTCAAATTCTGTCTGCACCTAGATTTGGACACAAACCACAAGCTCACTCACTTTAAACTTTCAACTTTGATTTCCAGTTTTTAGTCAGGCTCAAGGTTTCTATTTCATTAGTGGAAAAATATGAGAGCCCTCCAGTGGCCAAAAATAAAACCTATAAATTTATACCACCTCTAAAGTAAAGCCTCTTTAGCCTTGTGGAAAAAAAAAAAAAAAAAAAAAA
>RCUC01016990.1:0-11811 GCA_003697995.1 Taxidea taxus jeffersonii
TTTTTTTTGTGGTGAGTTTTTCCGCCTTGTCATTTTGTCCAGATAAGAATCCGCTGTTCTCCTTGTTAAGTGAACTTGGTCTTGGCTGGATTTCTTGTTGATCTTCTGGGGGAGGGGCCTGTTGTAGTGATTCTCAAGTGTCTCTGCCCCAGGCGGAATTGCACCGCCCTTACCAGGGGCCGGGCTAAGTAATCCTCTCAGGTTCGCTTTCGGGAGCTTTTGTTCCCTGAGCACTTTCCGTAGAGTTCCGGAGGACGGGAATGAAAATGGCAGTCTCCCAATCTCTGGTTCAGCGGAGCCGAGAGCTAGGGGCCCCAGTCTTCAGTGCGCCTTCAGAGAAAATCACTCCCGTCTCCCCAGCCTCCGGCCGCGCTTGGAGAAAATCGTGCGTAATCAGTCCCATCTCACTGGCTTCTGGGAGCGCTCTGAGCTCACCCAGCCTGTGACCAAGCATCTCTGTCTCTGGCAGAGTCCCACCTGGAGTCTCTGAACCCCGTAGATCCCTGAGCTCTCCCAGGTCAGAGTCTCCCTGGATCTGTGGGGACCCCTCGCACAGAGCACCGGCCCGTGTCACAGACCACGGCTCTAGGACACCCGGAGAGCTCACTCCTCAGCTCTGTCTCCGCAGCCGGGTTCCCTGCTCTAATACCTGTGAGCTCTGCGACACTCAGACACCCCTGATCCTTCTTGACCCCGCGGGACCTGAGTCCACACTGTCCCCGTGAGGTCTTCACCCCAGTTTAGCCTCTGGAGCGATGTCCCTCCGTGGAGCAGACTTTTAAAAGTCCTGATTTTGTGCTCCTTTGTTCTGCCACTTGCCGGGAGCCGGCCCCTCCCCCCGGGGTCTATCTTCCCATCGCGTTGGATTCACTTCTCCGCTGGTCCTACCTTTTAGAAAGTGGTCGATTTTCTGTTTGTAGAATTGTTGTTTTTCTTTTTTTTGATCTCCTGTTGGATTCGTAGGTGTTCGGAATGGTTTGATAGGCTATCTAGCTGATCTCCTGCTGCCTGATGTCATCTCAGCCTGCTACTTCTCTGCCATCTTGACTCCCTCCTACCGAGCAGATTTTTTAAAAAACAGAAATTGATAAGCTGATTATAAAAGTATTTGGAGGGACGCCTGGGTGGCTCAGTTGGTTAAGCAGCTGCCTTCGGCTCAGGTCATGATCCCAGCATCCTGGGATCAAGTCCCACATCGGGCTCCTTGCTCGGCAGGGAGCCTGCTTCTCCCTCTGTCTCTGTCTGCCTGTGCTCGCTCTCTCTCTCTCTCTCTAACAAATAAATAAATAAAATCTTTAAAAAAAAAGTATTTGGAAATGCAAGAATTTAGAAGAGCCATAATAAATTTTGAAAAGTGTAACATAGTTGGAGGGTGCACAGTACCTGGTTTTAAAGCCTATAATGAAGTTGTAAAAATTAGGACCATGTGGTTTTGGTGTGAACATTCACAAATAGATTAGTAGAATAGAAATGAGAGTAGAAAATATATCCATACTTATATGATCTACTAATTTTTGACCAAGGTGCCAAAGTAATTAAATGGGTAAGGAAATTATTTTCAACAAATAGTCCTAGAATACTAGTTATCAACATGCAGTAAGATTAAAAAATCAAAACCCCAACTTCATACATACACAAAATTAATTTGGAATTAATTATAGACCTAAATCTGTAAAAAACATAACTCCACAATTCTGAATCTTCTCCAAGAAAACAGAAGGATATTCAATGATTTGGGGATAAACAAGAATTTCTTAGATACAACCCAGAACCTACTAAGTATAATAAAGATGTAGTTAAGTTGAACATCAATAAATACATCATCTATCTATTTATCATTTATCTATGGGCTTTCATCATCTATCTATGGGTGTGTGTCATATTTCTATTTCACATACATGACAAAAGACTTGTTTTCAGAATATATAAACACTCCAACTCAATAATAATAAGACAAACATCCAATAAAATGATATAAGGCATTATACACACACACACACACACACACACACACACAAACTATATGAATAGCTGGTTGGCACTTGAAATGTGTCCAACATCATCAATTGTCAGGGAAATGCAAATTTCAGTCACAATGTGGTACCTCTATGGACCCAGCAGAATCACTGAAAGATGAGCCCCACCAAATCTTGCTGAGGATGTAGAACCACTAACACTTTCATACATGATTGATGCACATGTAAATGGTACAGCTACTTAAGAAGTTCGAGCACTCTTCACAAAATTCAGCATGTACCTACTCATGACCCAGCAATTTTACTTCTAGGTATTTACCCAAGAAAAGTGAAAACATATGTATATAAACAGAGATGTACAATATGTTTACAGAAGCTTTGTCCTTGATAGCTCAAACCTGCTAACAACCACAATGAGCACCAACAAGGAAATGAAAAAACCAAATTATTGTATATCCATATAATAGAATCCTTCTTGCCCATAAAAGGAATGAACTACCAGTGAAAGCAGCGACACAAATGAACCTTAAAACCATTTGAGTGAAAGAAGCCAGGCCCCAAAGAATACAGATTGTGTGATTCCCTGGATATGAAATTCTAGAAGGGACAAAACTAATCTATGGTGATAGAAATCAGAACACTGTTTGCCTTTGGGGTGGGAATTGGCAATTGATTGGGCAGAAGTGCGAGGGATCTTTGGGGATGATGAAATGTTCTATACAGTTAGTTCTGTTGCAACACTTGTTTGGAAATTGTGAATTTGTTTCAGTGCAATTGATACATTAGGGAAAATATTGAGCACTATGTGAATGTTTTGTTTGCTTATGCATGATTCTGCCAGCAAGAAACCTATCTGAAGGTGGAAAACTGCATCCAGCTGAACTTCGCTGCATAGGAAAACACAAATCTCACACGAAAGAACACACCTCAAACATCGACTAGCTATACCTAGGACACCTGGGTGGTGCAATTGGTTAAGCTCTTGGTGTCAGCTCAGGTCATGATCTCAGGGTCCTGGGACTGAGCCCTGCTTCAAGCTCCCTGCTCAGTGTGGAGGCTGGTTGAAATCCTTTCCCTCTCCCTTACACTCTCCTTCTGCTCCTACCCGCCCCCAGCCCCCACTCCTTCTACCCACCCCAACCTCCCCACCCTGCAGTCATGCATGCTGTCTCTCAAATAAATAAATAAATAAAATCTTTAAAAATAAATTTAAAACCTAATAGCTACCTAAGTTCATCTCATGTGTTATGAGCCACAACCATCCATCCGCATAAAATGTTACATATTTCTGGCTCATTTCAAGGAATCCTCCTTCTTCCACTTTACAATAACTCACAAAATGCAACCCTTCCAATGCCCACTTTCACATGCAAATTTCAGGTCTTTTTCAAGGTAGAGCGTCATATTTATTATAGCACTTATGAATTTCTTAATCACCTAGCATGTGTAAAACTGCACTGCTGTTTTTGTTAGGCTCTTACTTACTTTTATGTGTCACTGAGAAGGGTTCGGTTTTGCCCCAGTCCCATTTTTTGCACCTATGATGGGATGTTTATTGCATGGTTTGGCAAGGCAGTGGTGGCTTTTAGGAATGCGTATTTTGAGACACAGTAGAATTGACTGGATCTTGCTAGGGTATGGGGTTATGGAAGTGAAATTCAAGAGTCAAATCTAATCAGATGGCATATCTACAATCTGTGGATTTTCTAATAGGCAAATGACACCTCAATAAAAGATTAATAACATTATATTATTTTTACTACACCTATTTGTTTATTTAAGGTCTATATCTTATGAGTATGTTCAGCCTTGGTTTCTCATGCCTTTCTTTTTTTTTTTAGATTTTTATTTATTAGTTAGAGCGAGCGATTGAGCACAGGCAGACAGAGGCAGATGGAGAAGCAGGCTCCCTGCCGAGCAAGGAGCCCGATGCAGGACTCGATCCCAGGACGCTGGGATCATGACCTGAGCCGAAGGCAGCCGCTTAACCAACTGAGCCACCCAGGCGTCCCTCTCATGCCTTTCATTTTACTTCTCAGTAAGTAGCAAACTACTCACATCCATGTGATGTATTCTCTTAGGGCATTCTGAACTCAACATAACTTATATTTGTAATGTTCTTTTCCCCCCATTTTTGTCAGATTAATTTCTACTAATCATTTGAATTTTAGTTCAAATGTCACTTCTTCCAGGAAGCCTTCCTGCCCATTATTTCCTCCTCAATCTGATTAACTGTCCCTCATATGTGCCCTCCCAGTATTGTGTGCTTAGTGTTATCAGACAAAGCTTTTACCACATCTTATAGGAATTGTTTGTCATTGCTTTGAGATCATAGTTTTCAAAGTAAGAATTATGTGTTTTAACCCTGTATCTCTGGTCCTCGTTCAGTGCCTGGCATGTGTTAGATGCATAAAGTAATCTTATCTGAATAAATGAATGAATATTCTTGAGCTACTTCATTGGTTTGCCGTTCTTTTTTTTTTTTTTTAAAGATTTTATTCATTTGACAGATAGAGATCACAAGTAGGCAGAGAGGCAGGCAGAGAGAGAGGAGGAAGCAGGCTCCCTGCTGAGCAGAGAGCCCGATGTGGGGCTCGAACCCAGGACCCTGGGATCATGATCTGAGCTGAAGGCAGAGGCTTAAACCACTGAGCCACCCAGGTGCCCCATGGTTTGCCATTCTTAATTAATGAGCACAACATTATTGGCTTAAAACACAAATTTATTATAGTTCTAGAGGTCAGAAGTCCAAAAAGGGTCTCAATGGGCTAAAATCAAGGTGTTGGCATGGATGCATTTCTTCTATAAGTGGAGAACCTCCTTCCCCCATTTTCCAGCTTCTAGAAGCTTCCTGCATTCCTTGGCTCATGGCCGTTTTCCCACCTTCAAAACCAGTAATGACATCAATTCAACCTCTGCTTTCTATCACACATCTTCTCTGACTGATTCTCCTACCTCCCCCTTTCAGTTATGATGGTGCTTGTGATTAAACTGGACCCGCCAGAATAATCTCCCCATCTCAAGGTCCTTAGCTTAGTCGCATCTGCAAAGTCCCTTTTGCCATGGAAGGGGACATATTCACCGGTTCCATGTATGATGATGCGGACCTCCTAATACTTTTGGGGACATGACTCTGCTCGCTGCCACAGGCAAAGTCCTCACTCTCCTTGGTGCCTTTGCAAAGATCATACTACCTGCTTGGAATATTCTTGTTGCTTGCATTCACATATCTAACTTCCTCTTGGACCGAACATCTTTGCTCAAACACTATATCAGGGAGACCCCCCTACTTTATCCATCCTATTTAAAACTGCAACCTATACCCCGTTTCTACTAACACTCCTGAGTACCCTTCTCTGTTGTTTTTTCTTCCCCCCACAGCCTATTTATTACACTCATTGTGGTTTTTAAAAATTGTTTATTTTATCCAATAGAATATAAGCACTTAAAGAAGGCCAATTAATTTGGTCCATTTTGTATGCTCCTGGAGCTCAAGAATCTAGAGCATTATCTAGAAGACCAGTAAGGACTCAATAAACACTTGTCCAATGAATCGGATGAATGGCTGCGTACATAAGACTCCCTTCTGCCCCAGAGCATTGCAGAGGCATGTAAAGAGAAAGGCGTCAGGCCTGCACACAGACACAGAGAAGCCATTCTTTGGCAGAAATAAAATGGCATACATTTTGCAAAGGCCATTGAAAGAAAGCAAATTCCTTAGAACATAATCATGACTTTCTATCTACAAAATCTGAGAAATTGCAGACTTTGGGACTGAAATTTACCTGAAAGGCTCTGGCAAAGGAGGAGCCATTTCAGCACAGACTGTCATGGGGCAGGGATAGCAAGGGACAGTGAGCGGGAGGACGACTGGCAACAACAGAGTAAGTTTCAGGGTGGATCAAGTAGTAACAAAAGGGCTTGGTTAGTGTTGATCTCATCAAAACCTAGTGAGAAGGGGTTGGAATTTAACAATCAGATTCATAGGTTGAATTATTTATCATTTATGGGATCTATAAGGACACCTAAATTAACTGGGTTTTAACTCAATATGGTCTTCATACCAGGGTGTATCTTCTACCATTTTCAAGCAATCTTTTCACCGTATTCAAAAATTTCTGTGTTAAAGAACATTTTGAAATTTTCGTGCAGATAGTTACGTGAATAATGTATCTTATTAGCAAATGCAGGTAATATTCTTCTGCTCAGAGTAGTTATGTAAAGCAATATCTCTTACAGAATAGGGCCTTTAAAAAAGCATACCTGGGACACCTGGGTGGCTTAGTCCGTTAAGCATCTGACTTCTGATTTCAGCTCAGGTCATGATTAAGGTCATGAGATCCAGCCCCAACTTGGGCTCTGTGCTCAGCGGGGAGTCTGCTTGAGATTCTTTCCCTCTGCCTCTCTCCCTACTCTCTTTAAATAAAAACAAAACAAAACAAAAAACAAAAACCCTTTTCTGGGAATGCTACACATTACAGGCTGTGTGTCTTTGTGAATGTACACTTGTGCCTACATACACAACAGTATGGATTGGTCTCATTGGTTATGATTATGGTATCCTCAAGAAACTAGAATAGATCTTTCTGGTTCAGAGCAAACTGAAAATGTAGTTGACCTTAGAAAACTTTAGAACATAGGCATGAACATCAAGTAGTTAGAAGCTTACAAACTGAGCTGAACTATAGTCGCTAGACATATCCATAGGTGCCCTTATTCTGGCCCAACCTTGGCCCAAAGAAGACCAGACCTTTCTCTTGATCTCCTCATTGCACCACTGAAGCAACTGGGTCTTTTCAAAATGTTTTCATTATGTAATAAGAGATGGCAAAAGAAAAATAAACACAGGGTAGAGGGATAGAAACAAAAATGGCTTAAAAATTAGAGGGTTCTGATCCTACGATGGCTTATTTCTCTCCTTTCTGAAAGCTGTCTCAGAATAACTACATTCTGGAAGCTGAAGGGCAGGCAAATTCTTGCAAGTACCTAGGCTAGGTCCCTCACATCTTTACGTTCAGTGCACTTCTTTGCACCTTCTTTTTTGACACTGTTTGCCCTACGTCATGATCTGATCTAAAGGGTCATATCAGTGTCTGTTCTAAGAGAGGTGCTTTTTACTTAGCTGAATGACACCCTTCAGATGAGACCTTCTTTTATATCCACAGGAATGGGGACAGATCCTACAAAATAACAAAGGAGCCACTAACCTGGTAGTTGAGTAACCTAAATTCTTGCCCTGGTTTTCTTACCAGCTTAACTTCTGAAATCTCATCTACAAAAATGAAGTGGTTGACCTTGTCTGACGTGAAGGCCCATTCAAGTTCTATCCTTCTATTATCATCCTTCCCCCCTTTACCGAGATCCTTCTAGATGTACAGTGACTCTATCCTTATCTTTCCAAAGAAGATAAAGCAGCTCAGAAAAGTCAAGTGACTTGCTCACATCACACCTCTAGTAAATAAGAGAGCCCAGACTCCTCTCCAGATCATACCCACAGAACAAATGTCTTTGCAAATGTCTTTGTGGCTCTAGCATCACAGACAGAGAAGAAAAGATCCCATGTGTTAGACCCCCTCGCGCCAGCACCTTGACCTCTTTATACGCTTTCCTCAGGAACGGCCATATTTTGTGAGATCTTGGCAGCTTAGTCTTGGTTCAGAGATAGGCATGAACCAAATCAGGAAAGTAGAACCTTTCCACGGAATCTGGAAATATGAAAGGGAATGGGTATGTCTGAGATGACTGAAGCCATAAAATGGAAACCTCGGGAGATGTTAGCTTCCGTGTCTCCTGGCAAGTGAAGGAAGCCACTTGTCAATGTGGGACAATGAAGCAGAGGGGAGAGATGGAGAGTCCTGGCAGAATTTGGACTCTCTGTTTCGGTCGTTCATGAGTTCCAGCTACATAGGTGACCTTCTAACAGCCTGGTCATTCTGTCCTCCCTTGTATTCTGTGTGCTAATATGTCCCCTTCTTGCTTTAATTGTTGAATGACCCAAAACTATTGTAACAAACTACCACAAACTGAAGGACTCGAAACAACCGAAATATATTCTGTTACTTTTCTAGAGGCCAGAAGTCGAGGATCTTTGGCCAGTTGGGCTCCTTCTGGAGGCTGATAGAAGTTGTTCCATGTCTATCTCCTAGCTTCTACTGTCTGTTGGCAATCCTTGGTATTCCTTGTCTTATAGACCCATCGCTCCTCTGTCTTTTCTGCCTCCCTCTTCAGGTGACCCCCTCACCATGTGTCTCTATGTGTTTTCTCCCCTTCTTTTCTCTTACAACGAAGCTTGTCGTTGGACGTAGAGCCCACCCCTATGCAGGATAAGTTCTTCAGCTTAAGTATGTCTGCAAAGTCCCTTTTTGCAAATAAGGCCACATTCACAGATTCTGGGTGGACATGTCTTTGCGAGAGGCTGATATGAACCTCCAGAAAAAGAGAATCTTAAATGACAGTGATTAGTTTTGAGATGTAGTGATATCCATCTCAATAAATTCTTCCATATATGTCATTATATTTTCCCTGTCACCACTGCCCATATTTTTCTTTCTGTAAGGTCATTTAAACATTTAACAAATACAACACTATAATCTAAAAAGTGATATTGTATTGCAGAACATTTCAGATTTACTTTTTCTTGTGTTACAAAGACAAGAAAGAGGACGAGGAGATCTCAATTTGCTTAGTTCAAATGCTGCCAGTGACATAGAGCTGTAGGTAAGATTAAGAAAATATCCTCTCCCACTTATGGCTTCGGTGGCTAGCTAAAAATTCATTTGTGCTTTTGTAAGTGCTCTAGGACTAGTAACAGGACACCTGGAAGAATGGTTTACTGGAAGAGTTCTCACATCTAGCCACCACATAGGTGAGGTTTTTGTTGTTTTTAGAAGTAACAAAGAAGAGGAAGTGTGTCAGAGTTTGGTGTTTTAACCAATATAAATTACCTTCTTTTCCATGGAAATGTTTCCTATTATATGAAGTCAATTTCCACATAACCAGCCCTTGGTTAGAGTAACAAATTTATCCCCTGTTGGAATCTCAAATAAAAAATCCATGGTAATGCCTTTCTGTAGCTGGTTTTATGTTCACTAGTAGCTGTCTTCCAAATCGTCACTACTGCAGAGTAAAACTATTTATACTGGTATTTAAAAAAAAAACCTGCAACAACAATAAAAATACAAAGTCCCTGGTTTACAAGAGGTGTTTCATTGGGGAAATACTAAGGGATGAATTCAGTAAAAAACAAAAACATGCCTTCCACTCAGTATAACCTTTATGGATACCCTCCACTATCCAGATTATCCCAAGTCAGTACCCCAGATATTACTGGGGTATTGTCTTACCTGACAAAGGACATCCCCAAGGTTTAAACTTTATGTGTATTTTTGGTGTTCTAATCTTCTCACAAGGCCATTTCCACCTGCATACCATCTTAAAAATAAAGTTTGAATTTAAATGGGAATCAACCTTCACGCTGTCATACAGATCTGTTGTCAGATGAAAATACAGTCTTCCAAAGCATATGCGACAGTACCTCGTTCTCAGCTCCTTTACCTGGCTGCTGTAACCAGGCTCTTACGTATCACAGAGGATGACTTAGTTCTTTTTAATAAAGTAACTCCAAAAATAGGAATGCCAAGCTCCTGCCATGTAAAATTTTTCAGTTTGGTGCTAAAAAAGAAGATATAGCTTTCATAGAGTGACAAAGATGCTATAAACATGTGATGGCAGATTTGTTTGGGGTATAGTTAATTACTTCCTTGTTAATTCCTGATAGAACCTAGAAGGCTCTCTAACAGATTACTTTTGGCTATTGGTTTATCTCTTTACGGGAAGAGTCACAGATTATTAAGTTTTGTAGTTGTTTTTTCTTAATGCACACTTTTTCTTGTAGGTTACAATTGTATCTGATTTTATAATTTTCCATCTTGAAACTGACTTGATCCTTTTTAATGATGTTCATGCCCTTAATCAGGAGTATGTAAACAATCCATATTACAAGTTTCATAAAGACATATGTGAACATTTAACAGGCTTTGGGAGACATTTGCAGTTTAAAATATCTAGATGAATTCTTTTTTTTTCTTGGAGATTATCCTGTACGAGTAACAGGCAGAGAAAATATTTCCCATGCCTGTGAGTATTTAGGAGTTCTTTTGCGTGCCTAGGTCTTTTTTTTTTCCCTCCTTCAAAAAGGGGAAGTGGTATGCGTTGGGGGTGGGCAAAAGAAAAATGACAAGAAGCAAGAGCTTTGCTCCTGTAGGATCAAATTCCAAGCAGAATTCCTTCATACACTTCCATTTCTGCTGTGAAAGTGCAGTGTGGTGTTCGTTTTCACTGTATCTGCTCGCTTAATTGTTTCTGCCTGTTCATTTCATTCTTTAGTGAAAACATTAGCCTAAGGGACATTTGGAAATCAAAAGGTGGGCTTGAAGTTTAACAGGAAATGAACAGCGGTGTTGCTGCAATATTAAAGTAAAAGTTTAGAACCAACAGAGAATAGTCATGATTCTAAACTTAATCTATCTTTTCTCTTTTTTTGTTGTTTCCTTTTGCTCTCCCAAAGATCGAGGTTAAGGAAAAACATTCCATGGCTTCTAGAGTTTTACATGCCCAAGGTATATAAAGGATGCTGGGGGGTCTGCATTAGTGGAACTCATCTTAGATGGGTTGAAAATCAAGAGGTTTGGAATGATTAGGTAGCAGTATCCAAAATCCAGGACAAATTTCCTGACAGCCGTAATTATTTAATTCTGTTAAAAGTATCCCTCTCCACCCCCAAACCTCCTCCTGCCAGAATTATCCAGATAATTAAGGAAGTAGTGGGAAGGTTAGAATCTGAACCATCTCCAAACCAAAACTGACGGGGTAATTGTCCAGCTCTCTGCTTCACTTACAATGTAGAAATAGGATTTCAGCGTCTCCGTGTCTGCGAGTGAAGCATGGCCTCTAGGAGGGAAGTTGTCTTCCAAAAGAAGAGAACTTGAACTTGAAAAGTTCTTTATTCCTCCACCAAGCTGCCCGTGTACACTCAAGGTGAGGTGTCTTAACTGTAAAAACATCAGGGATGCTAAATACTGCTGTTGAACCAGCTCAGGGTGAAGTATCACGATTGTCCAGCGGCTCTCTGATCTCTGAGACAAAAGATGGAGCAGATATTCAAACTCCGAGCTCAGGAGTTATCAGCTTAAAAATACCACCTCTTTTACCACTGCTTCTGTCCACCAAGGAAATCAAGCAATTCAAGAAGGGCAAAGCAACCAGCAGAACCAAGTTGTTTGCAATGGCCCACTGGTTACAGATATCATAAGAGGTGAATGGTGAGGGGGAAAATATCAGACTTAAGAAAATAATAATCAATAAAAGCATAGGTACTTAAACTTAGAGAATTTATTAGATCATTTATTGGGAGGAAATAATTTGGGTTGATTCAAATGGCCATGCCAAGAAAGAGTTAAATAACAAGTCACTACCTTTTCTTGCCTTGAAGAACAATGGATTTGGGCTGGATCCAAATTTGCAAAGAGCAATCATGATTTTATATTCAGTTATCTCATGGAAAGATCACTGTACTTTTGTATCATTTTGCTAATGCTCTAGTTCACAGGCACCACGCACTTGGAGAAGTCACTTAATCAAAAGTAATATTCACTTATGGATTGATTATGTATCACACTAATTCGTTTGAAGAATAACAGGACAAGAGAACAATTGATTATAAAACACAATTTGGGGAAGAAGCGGTTTGTTTAGCTACCTTTACAATGATCGTTCTCCATGGAGAATATCATCTTCTGGCTGTTTCTGTCTGTGGAGTGGAAACAGTGTCGGGGGG
>RCUC01017014.1:0-17873 GCA_003697995.1 Taxidea taxus jeffersonii
CCAGCATTGGTTCCCTTGCCCAGTGGGAATCTTCCTCCTCCCTCTCCCCCCCCCCCCCCCTGTTCTCCTCCTCCCCAAACATACAAAAAAAAAAAAAAAAAAAAAAAAAAAAAAGCCCTTTATAAAGGAATCATCTAAGAACTAGAGAGATAATGGGCCACCATGATTTTTAAAATTTGATCAGAGATGATTAAATAGAATTCAGTACAATCTACTATTAAAGACAGTCCTCACTTAATCTCTGTTAATGTTTTACTGCTTCACTTTATTTTTGATCTCTGTCTGTCTTTACTCAGAGATAAATTGCAGATAAATTTCATCAAGTGTTAAAATCTATTGATACTTAGGATGGCAAGAGTTAATTAGTGTGCATTTTATAAGTTTTGGATAACAGTATTTTAGAAAAATGCCTCAATTAAGGGAGAGCACAAGATTTGGTTTCAAAAGTTCTTTCAGTAAGTAAGAAACAAAGTTTTAAAATAAATATTTGGCTAAATAATTTATTAGCTGAAGGTGTTTTAACTTTTGTTTTATTTTGTTTTCAACTTATGTCCACTGAGAAGTGAAAAGAACATAAACTTTGTAATCCAACTTTGGTTGGATTTCAAATGGGCAAATTTTTTTTAGGTTAGTAATTCTTATGATTATGGGTGATTATTATGATTATTTAATATTTTAGAATATGACTATAGGACTTACTATAAAATGAGGGAAATTATGTAAGTATAAGATAAATATGAAGTTTGGATAGAAGCCCATAAATGACTTTTCTTATAATTCCCACTAACAAATATATGTTCTTATACCTTGTTTGGTCATCTCTTGATCAAAATTGGAGCATAAAAAACTGTTAATTTTTGTATTTCAATGTCAGGACATAATGAATCCAAATGAATTGTTGAATTGGATTTTTGCTGGGTAGGATTATCTCACATTTGGGAGACAAATTGAAGGGTAATACTGTTAATCCTCATTGCAAGCTCTCATTTCCTTATTAAGCAAGGAGGAGAGTATCAATGTTGTACTGCTATTTTTAGAAAATTCATTCCATCACCTGAAGGTATGGAGTGTTTTGTTAATGTTTGTTGAATGCGTAAATGGACAGACTCAGTGCTGAATGAGTGAATGTGCTGGTTTTAAAGTTTTTTAACAAATTCCTTGATATTCTACTCTTTAAAAGATGAAGTTTGCTTTCCCTTCCCTTGAATATGCTTAGATTTATGATTCTCTTTTAATGATCATAATCTGGGAAAGGTGAAGCAATGTGATTTTGAAAGCTAGGATATAAACAGTATAGCTCTGCCTGGTTCTTGCTCTTATTACTCATTTTGGGAAAGCCAGCTGCCAGGTTACAAAGACAATCAAGCAGTTTATTTGGGAGAAACTAAGACCTCCCACCAATAGTCATCATCAATTATTTATCCATGTGAGTAAGTCACTGTCAAAGTAAATCTCTTGCTCCAGTCAGGATTCAGCTGACTGTAGCCTTGGCTGATATTTTGACTGAAATCTGTCAAAAAGACCCCAAGTCAGGATCACCCAGGTAAGTCACTACAAAATTTCTCACCTAAATTAACTGAGGATAATAAATTTTGTCTCAAATTATCTTTAAAGAGAGTGAATGAACAAGTAGAAGTCCATGGAAAGCATAAGGATTTGTTTTGTGGAATTAGAAAGAGTGATTTTGATGTCAAAATAAG
Organism: Taxidea taxus jeffersonii; assembly: GCA_003697995.1. Lineage (NCBI taxonomy): Eukaryota > Metazoa > Chordata > Mammalia > Carnivora > Mustelidae > Taxidea > Taxidea taxus. The sequence goes on from RCUC01017014.1 coordinate 1,701, forward strand.
CACCACAAAAATTGGTCTATTCCTCAAATTAAAGATGACTTGGTACTTCTAGATTTCTTTTTAACTCTATCTCCTGCTTCTTTATTTCCCTGCTTTCACCCAAACACACCCATGAATTTTTAGAGGAAATGAGAGGGGAGACTTGGTTTGGATCCCATAAAATAGAAAAGTTGAGTTATCTCTTTTAGTCATTTTTCACACTCTCGAAGATTCTTATTTAAGTATGGTGGCAATAAAATTCATCTACTTGAGTTTGTGAGTTTGTTTGTCTTGTCCTAGATTTGGTTCCTCTAAGTCTCTAGAGTTCGGAGCCACCTGTATTTCCAGATTACCAGTTAGAATCTGATTTGATGTGCTCCAATATTCAAGAGCCTTGTTATACTATTCCTTATACTTACACTTTAGATTTTAGAACAGTGAAGAATTTCCTGGCAGTGGGGGGGAGTTAAAATGTTTCTCTGAAACAAGAGAAGAAATTGAAGTTGTTTGTTTAATGGCAAATATATATACATTTTTATTTACTTAAACAAATGAGTGGATTCTCTTAGATCACAAAATATCAATGAAAATTAATATTTTAAAATATTTTATTTATTTGAGAGAGAGAATAAGAGAGAGAGAGAATGGGAGATCATGAGAGGTGGAACAGTGGGAGAAGCAAACACCTACTGAGAAGGAACCTAATGTGGGGCTGGGTTCCTAGAACTCCAGGATCATGACCTGAGCTGAAGGCAGTTACTCAACCAACTGAGTCACCTAGTTGCCCTAAAAATTAATTTAAAAAGTAAAATTTCTTAGTATTTTTACCTACATTGGGCCCATTAGATGTCTCCCATGCTCTGTATTTGAAATATAAGTCTCTTTGTGAAAACTGTGCAATTCCTCTTTAATTAAGCTAAAAGATAACAGGTAAGTAAATGATCTCTCTTTAAAAAATGTAATCCTGGGACGCCTGGGTGGCTCAGTTGGTTAAGCAGCTGCCTTTGGCTCAGGTCATGATCCCAGCGTCCTGGGATCGAGTCCCACATCGGGCTCCTTGCTCAGCAGGGACCCTGCTTCTCCCTCTGCCTCTGCCTGCCTCTCTGTCTGCCTGTGCTTGCTCTCTCTCTCTCTCTATAACAAATAAGTAAAAATTAAAAAAAAAATCTTTAAAAAATGTAATCCTATACATGTGTAATTTTTCATGTTTTCCATTTTCAAAAAATGAGTTCCAATGACCTCATCAGAATTTTATTCCAAAGGAAAGTCTTTCAGGGGGGCACCACTGTATGTGTAGGTAATATAGAACATTTTGTTTTTCTTTGCTCTTGCTAACTGCTAAATGAAAGTGAAAAGAAATGCACTGTAAGAAAATACAATAGAAAGTGCCCCCAAAATGCATGTGCTGTTTTTCATATGATGCAGCATTGTTCAAGTGTACTCTCATCAGACAATGCCACTAAATAAGTTTTAATATCCTTGCTGGTGACATGTTAAGATAAAACATCTCCTATAACAGATAACTTTATCAGTTTCTGGAGGAGCCAGAAAGAAAATGTTAGTTTGAATATTTATTGTTTCAAATACAAATGATTAAAATGTCTATCATCCCATTATCTTATTGTCTAACATACTGTAGTATATTAGACAATACTAACATACTCTGTACATAAAGTTAATCAAAAATGAACCTAGACATGAGAAGATTTGACATTGACAGGAAAAATTTCTTTGGTAATCCATTCCCATTTACCACAAGTTTTTAAAATGTTAATTTTAAAATGTTAACTGTGACTTTGATGCTTAATATTAAAATAAAAAGCAGGTTTCAATTTTTACCAATATTTCAATATGTGAACATTGTGGAAAGTTTCATTAGGAAAATTGAGAATTCATAGGAACCACATATCAATTTAATAAATTCAACATTTTTACTAAAGCATTGTGAAATCAAATCACTTTAAAATGGTGTCTGCCTTTTACTAAATATGGGAATGATGTTTCCATTCTTGCCTGCAAAATGGGGCTAATATAGTTTAGCTTGTCTGCCTTACATTGTTGTTAAAAGGATTAAGCAAAGTAATATTTTTTAAATTTAGAATTCTATATAAATAATAGGTTTTACAAATTTAAGGTATTGTTTTGTTTTGTTTGAGAGAGAAAGAGCACAAACAGGGGTGGGGGCCAAGGGAGAGGGAGAGAGAGAATCTCAAGCAGGCTCCGCACTGAGTGCTGACCCTGACATAGGGCTCTATCACATATCCCTGAGATCATGACCTGAGCCGAAATCAAGAGTTGGTTGCTTAACTGATAGAGTCATCCAGGTGTCCCCCAAATTTTTGTTTTTCTTTTAAATATATACTTTCTTTTTTTTTGCTTAACCTAGTCTTTGTATTTTAATTGATTCGTTGTTTTTTTTTTTTTTTTAATTTCTGCCTGACTCTGACAATTGAAAGGGAAATCACAATTACACCTCACAAACTATGGCATGAAAGGTAACATACCCCATCAGGAATTACACCAAACCCTTACTTCTTTTTAATGGAAGGGGGGAAGCATTTGTTCTGGCAGCTCTTTTATAATTCTACAAAGTGATTTTATATGGATGTTCAGCAGCTTAAATATTTAGCCATAAAACTTTTTCTCTTGTTAGGGTAAATTATTTGTGAATAAAGATTGAATTATTAGGCAAAAATATAATTTTATGGATCTTGATACATAAAATTTATATTAGTTAATGTTTTTTCTACATTTATTGTGATAACACATGAGATATAGTCTGTTATTTTTAAGTATACATTTTTGTTGAATGTAGGTACAACATTATACACCCTATTTATAGAGCTTATTCATCTTGCTTGACTAAGCTGTCATGGCCTTCCATTAGAAATACCCTATTGCCCTCTCCCTCCAACCCTTGGCAATCACCATTCTACTCCTTGATGCTATGAATTTGATGATTTAGATGCCTTGTGTAAGTAAAATCTTGATGTATTTATCTTTATGTAGCTGGCTTATTTCACTTGGAGTAATGTCCTTAGAGTTCATCCATGTCATTGCTTACTATAGAATTTGTTCCTTTTAAAGGCTAAGAAGTATTTCATCATATGTATATATCACATTTTCTTTATCTATTCATCTACCAATGGAAATGTATGCTGTTGCCATATCTTGAATGCTGTGAATAATACTGCAGTAAACATAAGAAATCTAATATCTATTCAAGATCTTGATTTCAGTTGTTTTGAATTAGTATCTAAAATTGGGATTGGTGAATCATATGATAATTTTATTTAAAGATTTTTGAGGAACCTCTGTACTGTTTTCACTCTGGCTGCACCATTTTGTTTTCCCACCAACAATGTGCAAGTGTTTAGGTTTCTCTACATTCCTATCAACATTTGTGGGTTGTTTTTACTTCTGAGTATAATTGACACATAATGTTACTTTAAAAAAAAATAAATGACATTCTGATAGCTGTGGGATGATACCTCATTGTTGATTTATTTTGCATTTCCTGGATTATTAATGACAAGTGTCTTTTCCATATACGTACTAGGTACTTGTATATATTCTTTGAGAAATGTCTATTCAAATTCTTTGCCCATTTTTAAATTGGGTTATTTATTTTTTACTGTTGAGTTCTAGGAGTTTCTTAGGTATTTTGGAGATTTACTGCCTACCAGATAAATGGTTTACAAATATTTTCTCCCATTCTATAACTTACATTTTTACTCTGTTGTTTCCTTTGCCATGCTGGTATAGAAGAGGGGGTCATTGGGGGATGCTCAATCCTCATTTATGAGATTACTTCTTTTATGAAAAAGATCACCCAGAACTCCCTAGGCTTTGCCATTATTGAAGGATATGTAGAATCTGTGACATGGGAGGGCACACACCCAGCAAGTGTGATACCCTGATCTCAGACTTCCAGTCTCCACAACTGTGAGAGGTAAAGTTCTGTTGTTTATTAGCTATTACGTCTCTGGTATTGTGTTATACCAATCTGAATGGACTAAGACATTCTCTTTCCTCCTTGTTCACATCCCCTCTATAGGGAAACTCATTCACCCTCCAGGTATCGGGGTTATCACCTGCTGATGGCTCATAGGTGTGACCACACCCCCAATATAGGAAATAGTTTCCTTCATGGAAGGCTCACAGAAAATGCCTGGTTGATGTAGAAATTAAAAACAAAACAAAACAAAACAAAAAAACCTCATTCTCTTGCTTCAGTTTTGGACAATTCCCAAAATGGATCACTTGAGACCTCAGTTGACATGTTGTATATCAACTTCTGCCGTTCATAACTTTCTCACAAGTGTGTTACTCAAGAACTTACACCAATGAACCTCTTTGCACAGAACCTGCTTCATTGTCTCAACAAAATGAAGACAAATAATGAGATGCACAGTGTAATTAATCAACAATTCAAGCAAAATATGATCTACAATTAATGATCAGGTAGGATAGAAGGCTCAGGGTAATTATAAAAGTGTTGGGACTTTAGGTAAGGTTGCATTCTTTTACACCAAAATCAGGGTGAAGATAAGTAAGCAATGAGACCGTATGAGTTGGGATGTATGCGACTGGATAGAAACAGTTAAGACTTTTAGAATTCCAGATTCTCCTGAACCCACTGTGCCAACAAAAATTGCCCCCTTAAAATCAATATCTTAAAAGATATTGACCTCCCTTGATTTGCACTCATGCAGAAGTGTCATAAGGCAATGTTTGTCCTTAGCTTTTCCTGCTACTTCCTCTCCTGGCAACCAGAGGAAAAGCATATGTGAATCCCAGTATCACAGTGGAGGGATGAACTGACTTGTTAAAGGGGAATAGAGACTACACATTAAACGAGCTGAAGGATCTATTTCACAAATATAAGTATGACAGGGGAATATGCATGGGAATAGATTTAGAGGTGGTTGGATCAAAAGGGAGAGAACATAAAGTTGAAAACTGGAAATTCTTGTAACATGGAAACATCCATCCATGAGGCACAAATTTTATACTCTTGAAAGTACCGTAAAAGATGGCATTAGCATAGTGTCATATAGGCCTTAAATGCTTGGCAAAAGAACTGGTTCACAATAAGTAAAGTTGAAGTGCTAGAACTTTTGGTATTAACAATTAGTTTAGGCCTTTACTACCCTGTGATCATGCTCTGGCAATAGCCATATGATCTGCCTTCCAGACTCGAAGGAGAAATACATTACTTTTGTTCATTTCTGAATATTATGGCTTAGAAAATATAAAACATGACAATGAACAAAAACGGTCTCAGGGAAGATAATTTCTAGCAGGTTATTTTCTGTTGGTTTTAATATGTGGAAATCTCATTATAAAATTTGATTCTCATATTTCTAGTAACACATAAAAAGTTGAAAACATAATCTTTATGGGTGATATCATCTGGAGTCTAGAACTTTGACCTTTTGCCCAAACAATTCTAATTACTAGTATGGGAGGTATTGACCTAGTGCTGTAAACTCAATTTTAATTCAAAGGATGATCTAATGAGGAATACAGTAGAGACTCTGCAACATTTTCAATTACATATGTGGTTTAGCTTTTTAAATAGAAATTCCTGTAGCCCATTTTTCAAAAATCAATGACAAAATCTATACTAAATTTTAAGTGGTACGCACACAAAAATGTGTATTTACACATAAATGTATCTTAAGAATCAAAAAACTATTTCTGCTATGCCACCTCAGCTGACAGTAAAAACGGGAAAAACACACTTAAACTAATCACCCAGAACTGCTTGCATTTTTTCATTGATAGAAGCAAAGAAAGCAAATAATGCATTTTTTAAAATTAACATGCAATGTATTATTTGTTTCAGGGGTACAGATCTGTGTTTCATCAGTCTTACACAATTCACAGCACTCCTCATAGCATATACTCTCCCCAGTGTCCACCACCCAGCCGCACTATCCCTCCCATCGCCCCTCCCCTCCAGCAATCCTCAGTCTGTTTCCTGAGATTAAGAGTCTCTTATGGTTTGCCTCCCTCTCTGGTTTCATCTTGTTTCATTTTTCCCTCCCTTCCCCTATGATCCTCTGTCTTATTTCTCAAATTCCTCATATCAGGGAGAGCATATGATAATTGTCTTTCTCTAATTGACTTATTTCAGTTAACATAAAACCCTCTAGTTCTACCCACGTCTTTGCAAATGTCCAGATTACAGTTTTTGTTTTTTTAATGGCTGCATTATGTGTGTGTGTATGTATATATATATATATATATACATATATATATATATATCTTTATATATACTAAATATTCAGTTATTTGGCATATATGGCATGCGGTATTGAAAAAAAGACATTAGCTATAGTTTTCCAAATATATGAATATACTTCCTGGCATTTATTCATGTAATAAGTACTGAATGGTATCTACTCTGTGAAAATTACTAGATTAAAGAACAGAAATTATAAGAAAATTCTCTGAAAATGGTAGGATTGGGGCACCTGGGCGGCTTAGTCAGATAAATGTCTGGCTCTTAATTTCAGCTCAGGTCTTGATCTCAGGGTCATGAGATTGAGTCCTGTGTCAGGCTCCGTGCTCAGCATAGAGGCTGCTTAAATTTCCCTCTCCCTTTCCCTCTACCCTTCTAAGACAGATAAGTAAAATCCTTTTTAAAAAAATAGTAGGATTTGTATGCATGATATTACCTGACCCACACAGAAAAGAGTAACATGCGGTAGCAATGGAATGGGCTATGAGATTTGCTGTATTGCTGAGACCTGGGCAAGTTTACCAACCTAGAAGCAGCAGTGGCACTTGAGAGTAACTAGAAAAGTTTCCAGTAGAATATCACTCTCAGTGTATACTGTGGAAAGATGTGATGTAGAACCAAGGGCTAGGCAGTAGACAACCAGGGCACAGGTAATTACAGTAATATGTGTCAGAGAGCAACAATTTTTCAGACATATATCCTATAAACCTTTATTGAGAGATTACTCATATATTGGGCATTGAGTTAAAATACTTTACATAAACTACCCTTAAGCCTCAAAACCATTCTACATGATCAGTTGTATTATTTCCCCAATTCCCAAAGTAAGAAAAAAAAAATAGTCAATTATCTTCCCAAAATGAAAGACTATGTGATACAACTGGGATTTGAATGGCCTATAAAGCTATTCTTGAAACCCTTCATGGTGCCCCACCACGCACTACTTCTGGAGTTGGTTTCTGTTGAAACAGACTTCTTGGACAGCTTTTTGATGAGATGAGATGGGATCTTTTAAAGGCTCATAACTTTCGACAGAATAATTCTAAATCTAAGAATTCATTGCATGGAAATGATAAAGACCATATACAGGATTATATAAAGGTTATCATCACAGTAGTTTTTACAATTGTAAAGTGCTAGGAAAAAAATGAACTTCAGAACTAGAGGATTAGCTAAACAAATTATTTTATATTCAAAGAATGAAACACAATGCTTTCACTTAAAAATCATGTTTTATAAATTGCTTAATTGTATGATAAAATGTTCATAGTTAAATTAAAAAGGAAGATATTAAAGTTTATATTCACTATCATCTTATTGAATACATGGATATAACATTTGAAATAGAATATACCAGAATTATTATTTTCATAGGGTTAGATTCTAAAAAGATTAAAAATTTAGTATGTTTTCTTTAATTTTCAATTTTATATGACATTAAGATCTGTTATTAAATAAATGAATAAACAAGAAACTATTCCTGTGTATTCACACTTCATATTTTATTAAATTAAGTAGATACATACAGAAAAATATTCAATGTAATGTGAAAACTTAAGATGTTCACAGGCTAGTGGCTTTCCACCCTCAATGTCTAGAGAGATGAGTAAATATTAAAAATCAAGCAAATGAATGAAGAATAACATTCACATTCCCCAAATGCTGCTTGTATTAATTTTTGGGGGATGCTATGAAGAATTACCACAAAGGGTGCCTGAGTAGCTCAGTTGATTGTATGTCTAACTCTTGGTTTTGGCTCAGGTCATGATCTTAGGGTTGTGAGATCAAGTCCTGTGTCAGGCTCCACATTCAGTGAGGAATCTGCTTGAGAGTCTCTTACTCTCTCTCTGCCCCTACCCCCCGCTCATGTTTTCTCTCTCTCTCTCTCTCAAATAAGTAAATCTTAAAAAAAAGGGACACCTGGGTGGCTCAGTTGGTTAAGCAGCTGCCTTTGGCTCAGGTCATGATCCCAGCATCCTGGGATCCAGTCCCACATCGGGCTCCTTGCTCGGTGGGGAGCCTGCTTCTCCCTCTGCCTCTGCCTGCCACTCTGTCTGCCTGTGCTCGCTCTCTCTCTCTCTCTATAACAAATAAATAAATAAAATCTTAAAAAAAAATACCACAAGCTTGTTGGCTTAAAAAAACAATTCTCTCACAGTTGTAAAGGCCAAACTTCTGCAGTCAAGGTGTCTAGGTGCTTAGGTCCTTCTGAGGACTCCAGGGGAAAATCCTTCCATGCCTCTTTCAGCTTTAGGTAATTACAGGCATATTTCAGTTTGGTACTGCATAACTCCAGTCTCTGCTCTATATTCACATGGTTTCCTGTCCTGGGTATGTCTGTGCCCCAAATCTCCCTTCCTTTCTCTTACAAAAAAAGATCATTAGAGTTAGGCCCACTCTAAATCCAGGATTATCTCATTTTGAAATTGGTAATTCAATTGCTACTGTAAAAGATCTATTTCTTTTTTTTAAAAACATTTTTTAAAAATTTATTTATGTGGCAGAGAGAGAGATCACAAGTAGGCAGAGAGGCAAGCAGAAGGAGGGGGAAGCAGGCTCTCTGCTGAGCAGGGAGCCTGATGTGGAGCTCAATCCCAGAACACTGAGATCATGATCTGAGCTGAAGGCAGAGGTTTAAAACACTGAGCCACCAAGGCGCCCCTAAAAGATCTACTTCTAAATAATTTCACATTCATAGCTGCTGGGGGTTAGGACTTGAACATATTTTCAGGGACCACTATTCTATTCTGCATTAGGGTCTGCATTGGCTATAAGCAGCATATGCCTAACTCCCCTCACTTTGGACAGGTGTTTGCTAACACATTAAGTTTTTTCATGACCATCCCATTTAACCTGGCAACTCCCACCTTGTATTTACTCTCATCATCCTATCTTGAATCATAACAAACAAATCTTGTAATACATAACTTACATATGTATCATGTTGGTTACACAAGCACATATTTGTAAATACCATTAAAGCAGATATTTTGATAGTTTTCTCTATGGACTTTTAACAAACAACTAGAATATTAAAGTTGGTCAATAAATATTACTTAAATTAATGCAAAGTCATATTATTCCTCTCCTTTTAGCCATCTAATAGCACCCCATTTCACTCAGAATGAGACATTTACACTCAAGCTATAATATTTTTATTATGGACTATAACATAAACTCTATGAAACATAAATGTACATCTCAAATAATATATAAAACTAATTCATGTAATAAGAAATAGAATATTGCCAACACCCCTAGAAAGATCCCATTTGTGTTTTCCTGGTCATAATTTCTTTCTTCTTTCATAGAGGTTACCTCAGCTCTGATATCTGTGATATTCACTTCTATGTTTTTCTTTATACTTCTTACATTTGTGTAATTATGTATCCATAAACAATAAAATTTAGTGCTTTTTTAAAATTTATGTAAATTCATACATTTATACCACCCACATGCAGTTTTGTTTTGCTCTTTTTCTGGCTTTGGGTGGCTAAATCATGTTTCTAAATTCTATCTATATTGAGGATAGATATACATATTATTTTCTCTAACTTCTCTCACTGTAGCTGTAACATTGTATAAATAGCACAATTTATTAATCCATACTCCTACCAAACACTTGGTTTGTTTCCAGATGGGGTAATTATGAATAATGCTGTTATAAATATTCTATACATTTAACTTGCCACACATAAGCATGCAATACTATAGGCTATATAACAAAGTTTTAAATTAGTCATATTCAACTAGAGATATTCAATTTGAAGAAATGGGCCCAACTGTTTTGCAAATAAAAATTATCATTCTCTACTCCAACAGCATTATATCACTCCATATTTTCTCTAACACTTGGTTTTGTTAGACATTTAATGTTTGTGAGTATGGAGTGGTATCTAACATTCTGATTTTAACTTTCATTCCCCTAATTAAAGTGAAGCTAAGCACTTTTTATATGCTATTTGCTATTTGGATTTTCTGCATTATGAAATGCTCTTTTAAGGAATTTTTCCCATTTTCCTACTGGGTGACTTGTTTTTAATTGATTTATAGCTGTATTTCTATATTCTGAATATGAGCCTTTGTTGGTTTATGAGTCACAATTATTAGACTCAACACTCATTTTTCTTTGATTTTGATGTTCTCTTGTTGAATAGAAGTCCTTAATTTTAATGTGGTCAGATTTATCAGTCATTGACTTTATATTTCATGTCCTTTGTGTCTTTAAAAAAAAAAGTATTTGCTATACTAACATCATGAAGATATTTGTCTGTGTTTTTCTTTTCTTTCTTTCTTTCTTTCTTTATTTTTTTAGAGAGTGTGTTGGTGGGGAGAGGCTGGGGGGAAATCATAAGTGGGCTCTATGCCCAGTGTAGAGTCCTACATGGGGCTTGATCTCACAATAGTAACCTGAGCTGAAACCAAGAGTCATACACTTAACCAGCTGAGCCACCCAGGCGTCCCACCTGTGTTTTGTTTTTTTTTTTAATGTATGGCCTTGCCAATTTAACTGTGTATTATACCTAAAATTGATATGGGGATATCAAACATAATATGGACCCACTTTCATTTTGGTTTTCCATGTAGAATATCAAAAGACCCTTTTCTAAGTATTGTAATAATCATAATTTCCCACTGCTTTTCAGTGTTATCATAAATCAAAAACACATTTTACTACTTGTACCTCTACTTAGAATTCTTTCTTTATTATATAGTGATTTGACTATATTCTGTCTTTGTTTACTTATCTTTTCCTTGCACAGGTCCTTCCTGACCACTGCATCTGAAATGGCAATCCTCTGTTAGATTCAATCCACTTATACATTTTCTTTTTCTTCATAATATTAGTTAGTACTTGAAATTATAGCACATATTTTATTTATTAATCAGTTTACTATTTATCTCTCTACATGTAATTTCAATGAGGAAAGGGATTTTGCCTTGCCTTGTACATTGCTAAACCTATTTGTCCAGCACAATGCACTGTAAACATGCAATAAACATTTGTTGAATGAATGAATGAATAAATTAGCAAATTAAAGCAAATGAGATATTATCCTGTTATAATATCCAAACATCCAATATCCAAATATTATTCTGTTATAATATCAATATATGATTATTTTTTAAAAAACCTAAAAATATAAGCAAGGGAATGAAATATTCAGATGTGTAAATTGGAAAAAAAAATTCAGGCTACAGTTTGAGAGAAAGGACTGGAGAAAAAGGGGATGATAAGCAGGGAAGCAAGGTAAGAGATTAAGTAGAATACTAACCTTATTAGTTAGGGTCCTCCCAGAGAAACTACACACACACACACACACATACATACACATATAAATAATATATATACAAAAATAAATGGTATTTATATATTATGAATATGAGTCTTTCTTGGTTTATGGGTCACCATTATTTGACTCAACACTTCCTTTTCTTTGATTTTAATATTCTCTTTTGATGAATAGAAGTTCTTAATTTTAATATGGCCAGATTTATCAGTCACTGACTTTATTAAAAGTTGATCAGATGATTTGAAATATATAATTGTAGCAGCTTGATAAGAGGATCTATGTCAAAACAGGAAGTCTTGGAGTAGGGATAGAGATAAACACATAGTAATTGACAGGAGGGTTCAAGGAAATGAATCTGATTAAAGACTTTCACTTTAGATTGAAAAGAGGAGCACACCTGAGGCTCTTTGATATTAACTTGTGCCATGTATGGCCTCTGAGTAAGCAGTCACTAGTGATTGAAAAAGCTGTTGTGAAATTGGGTTATGTGCATAGCAATTTTATAAAAGTCTCCCTTATGTTGTTATTAATTACTTTTATGTAATATAGTTATACAACAAATCAAAGATAAGTGTTGTATTAGTCATAAAACATAAATATGATGGAAATAGTTATCTTTAGAAATTTCAGGGTTTCTTTTCAATGTAGAAGTGAGTGACTCTCCAATCATCAATAAAATAGCACTAAAGCTCAATCTATGAAAAGTAATTGATTATATGTAATGGACATTTTTTCTTGGTTGGTTTGGAAAGCTTACTCAGGGACTGGTCTAATACAAATACTGCCAGGTTAACTTTAGTATACATCTTAAAGCAGAACAAAACAGACATATTCAACTCCACATTTGTAAAAATATCTTAAGGGATTAAAGCAATTAAACTTATAGAATTTTTAAAGAAAATGAATGCTTTCTTCTCTGTTTATTCTGTGATGGAACTTAAATGAGACTGCCCTTGGAAGACTGGTTCCATACGGAATGCAAACATCCCAGAACAAACATTCATGTGAGTTAGAAACATCTAATACCAACTGTGTGCAATGTCACTATTGACCAAAATGCTACTGGATGCCTTTGAAATAACCACTTAAGGAGTGCTTGGGTGGCTCAGTGAGTTAAAGCCTCTGCCTTCAGCTCAGGTCCTGATCTCAGGGTCCTGGGATTAAGCCCCATGTCAGGCTCTCTGCTCAGTGAGGAGCCTGTTTCCCTATCTCTCTGCCTGCCTCTCTGCTTACTTGTGATCTCTCTCTCTCTCTCTCTCTCTGTGTCAAATAAATAAATGATCTTAAAAAAATAAGAAATAACCACTTAAGTTCTTTTTTTCCTCAAGAAGCCCACATACAGCTGTATATTTTTCATATTGATCTGATATGTAAGTATAGGTCTGATATAGATCTTATATTTAGACTTTAATCTGATATATAGACTACACCATAATAAATTTCTAAAAATGGTATTTTGATTATAAAAAACTTCATTTGACTGTAAGTAAGGATATGCCTTTTTAAAATACAGAAATGTTGTACTCGTGTAGTATAATATGGAGACATAAAAACATTTACATTTTGATTAAATATGGAAGCAGTAAGATACAAGTTTAGTTAGCAATGACGTTCAGACTATTGCAGATACTTTATAAAACATGTCAGTAAATCAATCTTAGAGGTGACAAATATGATGAATTATAAACATGTTTACATTCTACTTTACTATTTTAGAGATTCATATAATATTTCAAAGTCTCTCATGTATTTCTTTAACTCTATAAAAATATTTTCAATTGTTTGTGTGGATTTAAAATAATCAACACACAATTTATTTTTAAGATACTCAAGGTTAAGGAAACTTAACCAAGAAAGGATACTGGAAACCCTTTCTGTATTTCTCTTCTTCTCAACCCTAATCTTCAGTGTAGTCAATTGTTGCATGTAGGTGACAATCTCTCTTAAATTATGATCCTGGTGTCACCAGAGACATATTCCTTGCAAGTATGATGGAAGGTTTTCCTCTCTTTCTAGGTAGTAGAAATTTTAATGAATAGCTATTCTTCAGCATGAAAGGCTTTTAAAGTTTAAGAGAGCAATGGACCTACTGATAATCTTGTTTCTTCCAATAGTTTAGATGGATGGGATTTAGAGGGAAAGTACACCCTTTGTCTGGCTTATCAAGGTAAGCCAGCTTACTGAATTCTCACAATACATTAAATTTTGTGCCATTACTCTTTTTATTCACATGGATTTTCATCATTCATCTCATTTTTATCTCTCGAATTCTGAGAAAAAAATGAATATAAAGTTTTTTGATAAATCTTGATTAACTACAAATACTATTTAAATATAGCTTTGGCATAGTTGTGAATGAAACAAAAGTAATTTATGTATGTGTACATATTTATTCTAAGTAGATTTTGTGCTGATTTCTGAAAACTAATGTCTCCATTGTTATATTTCAAAATGAGTATATTTTCAGATGTACTTGATAAAGAAAGTGATTTTCTAAAGGCTTTAAAAATAAAGATTCATCTAATGGAGTTTTGATTTTAAAAAGAGTGCATATATATTTTATTCTAAAAGTCTTTTTACTAACTACCCATGGGATATTAATGCCCACGTTTTAGTATGTTTCTTGTCAAGTTTAATGTACCAAAGGCAAAACTAAGTGCATTGTATTTGTAATGTGTGTGTGTGTGTGTGTGTGTGTGTGTGTACAAGATAGCAGTCCTTTAGGGAAAAACATGGAATGTTAGTCTGTAAAACTTTATTTTTAGACTTTTGTTGCTTTCTACTGCTTTTCTAGTAAAGTTAATTATAGTAGTGTAAGAAAACTTGTACTTTAAACACATCACTTTTTTCAAGCTCCCTAATATGATATATAATATATTATATTACAATATTATATTATTATTATATTATATATTATATTATTATATATAATTATCATATATAATATATAATATACTATATTATTATTAATATATTATACATTATATATGGCAATTATATATAATAATAAATATATATTATTATATTATATATTATATATTTATTCTATTCTATTCTATTATCATAATAGTATATTACTAATATTATTATTATATTACTAATATAATATAGTCTACTAAAATTGTATTTTGCGTAATTATGGTTAAACTTGAGTCCAATAGTTACGGAAAAAAATTAGTTCTAAAATAATATGTGCCAAGACCAACCATTCATATTTAAATGAAAGAAAAATGAGAGAAACATGATCTCTGTGCAATTTGAGATCTTAAATAAGTATTCTCTGCATCCTAGATCATATCCTAAATGAGTTTTTTTTAATATTTTATTTATTTATTTGACAGACAGAGATCACACAAGTAGGCAGAGAGGCAGGCAGAGAGAAAGAAGAGGAAGCAGGCTCCCCATTGAGCAGAGAGCCCAATGCAGGGCTTGATCCCAGGACCCTGAGATCATGACCTCAGCGGAAGGCAGAGGCTTTAACCCACTGAGCCACCCAGGCACCCCCCTAAGTAAGTTTTAACAAAATATGGACATTTAAAAACATTTGCAGACTT
Organism: Taxidea taxus jeffersonii; assembly: GCA_003697995.1. Lineage (NCBI taxonomy): Eukaryota > Metazoa > Chordata > Mammalia > Carnivora > Mustelidae > Taxidea > Taxidea taxus. The sequence goes on from RCUC01017014.1 coordinate 16,778, forward strand.
GACTTGTATAACAAATATTTGCTCCAATTCATTGTTATTTCTTCTATTAACAGATTTTGCAAAATACATAATTGATTATAATGATCATGTAAAAATTCTGAATTAACCGTTTTGTTCCAGATAATTGATGACCATTTTCAAACAATATTATTTCTAGAGCACATAAACTTTTCCTTGACCTCTTATTTCTAAAGGAGAAGACATAAATGATATAAACTACAAAATCATATGTATATCAGCAATGGAAATCTAAGAGGTTTTCAAATGCATGAAAACTGGAGACACTTTCTTGAGACAAAATGCTCATTGCTGAAATGAAGAGTATTTCAGGGCCATTCCATCTAGGGCACATACTGACTGAATCCTGGGTCAGAGGTAAAAAAATCCTATAAAGGAATTTATTGGAGTGATTGGCAACAAACAAACACATAGACTATATGGATAATAGTAATATTGTCGTGTCGTAGTGTGATTATGTAAGATAATGCCCTTGTTTTTAAGAATTACACAATTTTAGGGGTAAAGAAACATATCTGAAATATACTTTCAGGTATTTCAGAAAGAAGCTAAGGTGGATTATGTGTCTATATCTAAATGAAAATCTATATTACTACATTTCTCCGTATCATCATCTATACATATGCCATATCTATACTCATATCTGCATTTACCTATGTCTGTATCTATCCATGCAGAAGGAGAGTGTGAGAAATATACTAAGGATATTCTTCTATCTCTCTTCCAATAGTCAAATATTCTATGCTATTTATTTCCTAGTTACTCCTCCAAAAACATTTTTTTTTTTTCTTCTTCACTCTCCTCCTTGAGAGACTGACATGTTTGGACCATGTCATCAAGGCTCCCATAATCTCTGGATTCCATTTGGTTTCCACCAGTGGGGAAACTTGCCATTGAATCTGAAGGAAGAAAGAACTTGAAGTAGAGATATTTATTCCCTTGTTCAATATATTAACTTTGTCCAGGTTTTAGTAACCTGTGTCTTTCTTCATGTCTTAATGGCTAGGGATGGTAACAGCTTTAGACTACTAGACACATTTCCCCTTGTGTGTGTGTGTGTTTGTTTTTTTTTTTTTTT
>RCUC01017030.1:0-20141 GCA_003697995.1 Taxidea taxus jeffersonii
TTTTTTGCAGTTTGCATATCATATCATATGCCTAGTTGGTTTTTGTTTTGTTTTTAGACTTTGTCCTGCTTGGTGTTCTCTGATATTCCTAGACTTTTTTTTTTTTCTTAGATTAACATGGGTAAAACTCTCATTCGTTGCTTCAAATACTGCTTCTGTTCTTTTCTCACTTTTTCTCATAATTCCCATTATGCATCTGTTATATCTTTTTAAGTCATCCTACAGTTCTTGGGTATTTTGTTCTCGTGTTTTTGTTGTTTTGTTTTGACTTTTCCCTGTGCTTTTCAATTTTGGAGGTTTCTATGGATGCAACAAGCTCAGAGATTCCATCCTCAGCTTTGTCCAGTCTATTAACGAGCCTATCAAGGTCATTCTTCTGTTAGTGTTTTTTGATCACTAGCATTTCTTTTTAACTCTTCCTTAGAATTTCCATATTTCTGCTTACATTATCCTTCTGTTTCATATCTTCTATTTTATTTATTAGAGCCCTTAGCATGTTTATCACAGTTGTCTTAAATTCATGGTCTATTAGTTCCAGCATCCTTGTCATGTCTGAGTTTGGTTCTGATGCTTGACCTGTCTCTTTAGACTGTTTTCAGCCTTTTAGCGTCCTTGAAATTTTTTGTTGAAAGCCAAACATGATGTCCAGAATGAAAGGAACTCCAGAAGGTAGGTTGTTGGTGGTATGGTCATATGGGGGCAGGAGGGGGGAGTGGGGAATGGGAAGTGTTCTGTAGTCCTGTGATTATGTCTGTCTTAGCAAGTCTGTGGCTTTGGGCTGTGAACTTCACAATTGCTTTTCTATTTTTTCCCAGATTTTGTTGGGACCTGATGGCTATAGAGGTTGGAGTTGGGTCTTTGCCTTTGGCCATGTCAGATTGTGATAAAGATCCCAGTAGGTTACAGTCTGGTTTGATAGTTTTGCTTGAGGGTAGGCTTGTTGAGAACAGTATGCTCTGGCAGATTTCAGAATTGCTACTTTTCCCCTCACCTATCAGAAGTCCGAGGGGATTATTCTCCGTATTCCCTCTGAGAACCTGGTAGAGCACCACAAGGTAGAACTAACAAAATGTTCAAGTTCCCCTGGATTTTTAAACTTTCAGACTTGTACACACTGACCCTCTGCCAATTCATCAGTTACAGTTCAGGTTTTCTTACCCAGTGCTAGTGCTCAGGGGGTTTCTGCTGTGAAATGTTGTGATCTATCTACCTGTCTATATCTCCCATTTTGGGGGCAGCAGTTTGCCCAGTGAGTTCACTTCTCTGACAGATCTAAGGATTGTTTATTTTTGTTTGCTCAGCTTTTTACTTGTGAGAACAGAGTGATAACTTCTAAGGTCATTCCATGCTGGACCAGAAAACCTCCTCTAGAGTTTTCTTTCTCTCAAACTTGCCCACACTGAGCCTCCAGCATTTTATCAATTATATTTTGTGTTCTCCTGTCTTAATATGGGTTCCCACAGGTTGTTTCCCTCCTAGTCTTCTCCTCTAATAAGTTGTGATTGTCTGTATCTGCCATTCTGTCTGTCTAGTTTTAGGGGCAGTGTTTTCTCTGTGCCCTCAATCCCACAGATCTAATTAGAGTTGTTGATTTTCAGTCTCTTCAGTTTTTTTCCTTGTGGTGAGCACAGGAGTGACAATTTCCAAGCTTCTTACAAGCTGGAAAGCCCTTCCTCCTGCTCTTCTGATATCTTCTACTTCTACTTCACACCTTGGTTATATGTGTCTGTTTCTCTGGATCAGATTTACCCAGAGGTGAAACTGCCAAGTCATAGATATGTATGTCATCAAATTTAACACATAGTGCCAAACTCCAAGGCAAATACCAATTTACCAGCCTATGAGTTATATGAGAATTGCTGTTATTTTACACTTTTCCAGATCAGTCCAGTATCCTTAGAAAGTTTTAGGGCCTGATCAGATCCACCAATCTTACATGAGGTCTGTTTTTTTTTTTATATTTTAGTAGCAATAAAATTATTTGTTAATATTACTGATTTATACAGATTGCTTTTTAAAAAAATACTCCCCTTATGTAGTTAATTCCATATTTAAATATCTATTCATGCATTTAATATATACTAGGCACCTAATGTGCTCTAGGCATATGGTTCTCCCTAAACATTAGGGATGCAATAATGAATATAAATCAAGAAGGAATGGTCATATTTCAAGCTTCTTATAAAACTTAGATCCCAAACTGGGTTATTTAAAATACTGAATAGAGTAGTTTAGAAAACATTTTGACCTAATGCATCTTTTTGTGACTTCCTAATACATGAAATTAGGTCTCTCATTTTTAAATTATTAGACCACATCTTGAAGATAACTTTCTTTGCATGGGTTGTAATATTTTCACATTCATACCTAGCAAGGCACTTACTTAGTAGGAACCCAAATATTTGCCCAAATTTATCATTAAATCACAAGCCATTTATACTCATTAAACTAGCCCTAAAAATACTAAACTTATAGCAGCTGTCAGAGTGCCAGCCTTTGCTAATCGGCCCTGTTTCAGCCATTGACATGAAGTAGTCATTAATTTGCACAAATGGCTACACATTGTAAAACATTGTTTTTTTTGCATACCTGTGATTCCACTGTAAACCAAATTAAGAACAAGTTAGAACCAATGAGTAAATGGATTGATTTCCTCTTAGATAGAAGTGGCAGACTAAACACATTTTCATAGTCATTGTCTGTGAAAAAGTCTTACTTTTTTTGTTTTTGTTTTAAAGATTTTATTTATTTATTTGTTAGAGAGAGAGAGAGAACACAGGCAGACAGAGTGGTAGGCAGAGGCAGAGGGAGAAGCAGGCTCCCTGCCAAGCAAGAAGCCTGATGTAGGACTCAATCCCAGGATGCTGGGATCATGACCTGAGCCGAAGGCAGCTGCTTAACCAACTGAGCCACCCAGGCGTCCCAAAAGTCTTACTCTTTTTGCCATAATTATGAAAGGGATAATATCAGAATTGTTTGTGTATGAACACAGAATTGGAAACCATTTTAATTTTTTTAAAAAGTTCTTTTGCCAAAAATCTTAAACTTGATTTCTTTTGTCCCCACCCTGGTCTGGATGCTTGGGGCTACACAGTCTGAGAGTATGAAGGGCTGTCAAATTCTCCACTATGAAAGGATGATGATGAAAACAGATTTCTTTTAATGCCTTTCAAGTTATAGATTGAAGTAATAAGCCAGTTTATCAAAAAGAAATCCCACCCACTTTTTCTTACTTATGGGAAATTACCTTACCTAAAATTCTAAATCCAGGCTGCAATATAAAATTGCACAGATTGTACACTGCACAGCTTTAGGAGGTTATTGTTCATTCTTTGTCATGAGATTTTTATTATTTATGATAAAAAAATTATTTTTTGGCAGATGGTGATAATGTACCTTGAGGTGGTATTGGTTTTTTCCTAATTTGCATAAAGGTGCCACTGATCCAGGAGAATTTCTGGTCTGAACATAGAATGATTGATGTAGCACTATGACCATCTTAAACAACCTGTGCAATCACCCAAATTCAGAATGCAGACAAATTTACAGGAAAATTATCCAGTTTATTTAACAAATAAGGTACACAAAGGGAGTAGAGTATTTTTAAATTAAAAGAGACAAGTTACCAGCTAAAATGCAGTGTTTGGACCCTGCTTAGATTTTGGTTTGAAAACTTACCTGTAAAAAGACTGTTTTGAGACAACTGAGGAAATAGTGTGCCTTGGATATTGGATGATGCACAAACAATGGATCTTGGAACCCTGAAAAAATACAGTTTAAATTGAAAAAAAAAAAATCCATTATTCCCCCCCCCAAAGAAAGATAAAAAGAGAAAATACTGTAATACTGTTCATTTTGTTAGATATAATAGTATTGTGATTATGTTCTTTTAATGTCCTTGTCTTTTAGAGATATATAAATGTATGCATTGGTAAAATGTTATATCTCTCAATATTTGCTTTAAAATACTTAAGGAAAGCAAGCAGAAGGTGGATCTAACAAGAATAGGTTGAAACTTGGTGATGGTATATGAGGTGGTCTGTTACTTTGTTTATATTTGAAAACTTCTCTAAAAGAGTAAAGAAAGAAAGGAACAATGTATTCTTACTGGATTTTATGTCTAAAGGGAAATCCAGTAGAGGGGCACCTGGATGGCTTAGTCAGTTAGGTGTCTCACTCTTGATCACAGCTCTGGTTTTGATCTCAGGGCTTTGAGTTTGAGCCCCATTTTGGGCTCTGCAGTGGGTGTCAAGACTACTCTTAAGAAAAAGAGAGGTGTGGAAATGCAGTAGAAATCAATGAAGAATGTACATTATATTACTTCTTCTCCCTGTAGGAATCAGTCCATTTTAGGAATTATAGAAAGCCCCCAAATTCCACTGGAATCACAAGTCATTTTCTTCCCTATAGGTGGTTCCCAAGTTTTTTTCTAGCACAGATTAATTTATGCAATTTGTATCATACCTATAGTAATTAGAGGGGTAGGAGTATGTAACTAGTTCTTCTGAATCCCGTAGCAATGTGGAACTTAGCAGTTAATTTTTAGGAGGTCAGAATACAAGATCTTGAACCTAACCTAAAGACTTGGTTTTATTCATGATTAGACATGTGACCTTGACACATAACCTTGACACTTAACCTCCCCCTCTGATACCACCTGCCCTAATAAGTGCCTAAGATGTGAGAAGAAAATAATGCAAAATCTTGACTTTTCAAGTACAAATTATCATAGACCGGAACTAAGTAAGGCTAGTCTCATATTAACCATAGAATCTCTGAAATCTCATAGGCCAGGTTATATATTCAGAATGTCTTAACTTCTGAAGAAAAACAAATGTGTAGTTGTTATGTGACAGTGTCTGCTTTGTGTCTTACTGGATGGTTATTCCTCCCAATCATTCAGAATCAATTGTTTTCTAACTGCAAATCACATCTGTTTAGTGCTCTGTGTTATGGGAAATGTTTTTACATATATTGCCTCATTTGGCTTCTTTATCCATGACTTATTTTATGACTTTTAAAGATTTTTTTAACATCTTTAACATTTTTATTTAAAAATGTGTTTCCCACCACATTTTCATAGGCTGATCATCCTGTGTGACTTTAGTCATTAAACACATTGAGTCATTAACTGGTTTCATGTTGGCCACAATCGGAAAGAAGCAATGAAACATTCACAAAGTTAGGTTACAGTTTCTACTCTTGCAAGAGTAATAAAGGTACAGCATAGTCCAGAGATTCTCAACGTTTCTCTGCCTTCTGCTTCCATACACTTGACATATGCAACTCACTGCCATCAGTAACTTTTCTTACATGCATGTTTCTCCGTCCTGGCTGGTTGAGTAGGCAGGCACTTGGGACCACTGCTTATAATCAGTCATCAGTACTTTTAGTCTCCTCCTTCTGTAAAATAGGAATCTCCTTGCTGCCATATGTTTGGTTCACTGCTTATAATAGCAAACATTTGAGAGCTTTCTATGTGCTAGGCACAGATCTGTGGATTTTTTATCAGATTATTTTCTCCTTAGTTCTTGCCTTTTCCTAGTGAGCTGTTTCCTGATGACCTCCAAGCTTTTATGTCCCACCCAGATCTTTCTCTTAAGCTTCAGTCCAGTCCCATATCTCCAATTAATCAACAGACCTTTCTGCCTGGATAACCTATACAGTCTTCAAATTTAACATGTCCAAAACTGTTTTTCCTTCTGCATTAGCATATATTTGACCAATCACTGTGTTTGGTGTTGGCAGTTGGAGCTCCCTGTCCCTATAAATACAGCAAGAAAACCTCTGTGGTTTATTCTGAGAATCACTTATATGTTAAGAGTAAAATCAAACTTAGGGGCACCTGGGTGGCTCAGTCTGGTAAGCATCTGATTTTTTATTTTGGTTCAGGTCAAGATCTGAGGGTTATGAGATAGAGCCCCATGTTGGGCTTGTGGAGCCTGCTAAGATTCTCTCTCTCCCAACTTTTGCCCTCCCCATCCCCCTCCTAAACCAAACTTAGTACTTTAGAATAAGGTCCTTATGGTCTGAGCCCAGCTTATATCCCTAGCCTCATCCTGGTTCTCTTCCTTGCATCTTAAATTCTAGCCAGATGAGCTACTTCCTGTGCCACCCACATACCTCTGTATAGTGTTTCTGGCCTTTCCCTGCTTTGTTTACCTCTGAGTCCCCATTCTTCCTTTAGGGTCTGCTTTAGTACAGTTAATGGTGTCTAGCAGGCACTTATTCTGTATTTGCCAAGTAAATATCAGTGTCTGTTATTATAATGGACATTTTAGAAAACTTATGGATCAGAAATGTGACCCCCATTCTCAAAGAATTTATAATGCAATGGAAACAGGGCAAATGCAATTTACTTTTGTATGTATTAAAGTATATATTAATATATATTCTTATATATATTATTTGCTTTTATAATATATATTATACATAATATATATAGTAAATATATACTTACATGGAAAGTATGGCTTTCCATCACAATATGGTATTTTTTTAAAGATTTTATTAATTTATTTTTGAGAGAGAACCAAGTGAGCATGAGTTGGGTTGGGGAGGCAGAAGGAGAAGCAGATTTCCTGCAGGGCAGGGAGCCCTATGTGGGACTTGATCCCAGGATCAAGATCATGAGCTGAGCCAAAGGCAGAGGCTTAACGAACTGAATCACCCAGGAGCCCACAACACAACACTTTATATTACAGTAAAATGTATGGCCCAGTGAGGAAAAGTAGATACTCTGTCTTTTCGGAGACAGTACATCTGACACACCATAGTCTCAATGAGCTGCACATGTTGTTTAGGCTCTAACTAGTCTTTAGCAATAGTCATGCATTATTTTAGGATAAAATACACTCACAAAATACTAACCATCTCTTCGATATTTAGAATTAACTTACCCATTCTTAGTTTAAAAAAGAAATTACCAAGTTTGTTAATCTGCTCCCAGTCCCTCACCTGCTTCTTTTATGTTCTGTATCCTAATAATGCCAAATGAAACCACTTAGAAGTTAAGCAAACAGCCATTACTTAAAATTCCATACATCATCTTTGCTTCCCCACACCTTTTATTACCTATGCCTAGTCCCCAAATCCGTTGTCTTTCAAAATGATCATTGGATCTGATAATTTCTCTTCATTCTTATTACTGTGTCACGCAAGCCTGTCCTATTTGAACCCCTTGGGAGTGTCAAACAAGTCAGTGTCCAGGCTCGCCTCTACATCCCAGGCTTGGCTTCCTTCAGCACACTGATGAAGAACTAGTACGATGCTGTTTTCATACATAGTCATTCCTTTGCTTGAAAGCTTTCAATCAATCTCTACATCCTGAGAAGTCAGATCAGAGTCTTCATCTTAGTACTCACAGCTTTCATGATTTGGCTTCTCCATCTCCACCCAACCTTACTTTCCACTACTCCTTATCTCTAGCCTTGCATAACTTAGATTTTGTCATGTTTATTTCTTCTTTGCAAATACTTTTCAACTGTTGGTTTTCCAGTATTATCTCTTCCTCCTTAGTTTTTCTAAATTCAGGTTATCTTTAAGGCCTGACCCTGGTACCTAAGAACCTTTCTCCAGTATCGCCTAGCATAGCAAACTCTTCCAATTCTTCTAGATCTTCTGATTGTCAATAGATAATCAGAAGGATTTAATATTACCACTGTGCAAACATTATAATCTGAGTAGTACTTTTGTTGTCTTGAGAGTTGGCTGGTATATTCAACATTGGATTTGGACGGTAAAATCTGAGGGCAGCTTTACTCCATCAGTCAGGATATACAGAATTTATCTACATTATATAAAAATGTCTAGCTATTCATACTTAGATTTATGTGATTAGGTCTTCGAATGAGCAGCTGGAGGTAGAGATCAAGATTTTCTGGGAATAACTGGGGTGTAGTTATTCATATATTCCTTCACTAAATACTTACTGAGCACTTTTACTATGTGCCAGGCACCATTCTAGGTGCTAGGGAAACTGCCATAAATTAAAAAAAAAAAATCCTGCCTATGTGGAGCTTAGTGGGGGCAAATGGACAAATAAGAAGTCAAGTCACATAGCAGTTTCGTGCAATAAAGAAAAACAAATGGTGAGTGATGGGAGAGGGGATAGAATACTATTATAAAAGACAGGAAAGACTTCTCTGAGAAGGAAACTTTGAACAGAGAATAAACTGGGGGGAGGGGCAAAAGGAAGGAGAGAACATTGCAGAGGAATAACTACAGAGGCCTTGAGGCAGTGGTGTGTTTGATATACTCAGGGAACAGGAAAGAGCATGTGGCCAGCACAGTAGGATGTAGAGGGAGAGTGGTTAGAGAGGAGAGGGCTAGAGCATGCCGTGGCGAGGACTTGTGATTTTATTGTGTGATGGTGTAACTTGGGTGGCTTTTGAGCATAAGAATGACAAGCCCAAATTACTGTGGAAAAGGATCCCTCATGCTGGTGAATGGAGAACAGACTAGGGGTGGAGAGTGAAGAGGTCAGAGTCCATGTGGTATGTTCCAGGTGAGAGGTAGAGGCTTCCTTGTTAACGGTCCAGTACGAGCAAACAAAGGCTTTGTGGGATCTGTTATTCAGCATGTATTTATTGGGAGCCCACTCTATACCAACCACTGTACCAAACTCTAGGAATATGTCAGTGAGTAAAAGACAGTTAATCTCTTCATAAGGCTAAGAATCTATAACCAATGCTAGTTGTATTTGTTCTGTGTTGAACTATTTCAAGGGAAAACTAGTCTGCTTTTACTCTTCAGAAAATCAGAAAAGGGAATGTTTTTCAGTTTCTTGAAAGAAGCACTTTATATATGGCCACAAAGCAGCAATATAATGAAGTTCTAAGTTGGGTAGGAGTTATGTTGTGACTATGGCTTCTGAGAAATCAGTACATTACTGAGTTACCTAAAGGTAAGGTATCTTATTATTTCATGTGCAGAAAATGATCCCAGGGTCTGCAGTGTAGCTCTGAGGTGGACTGAAGGGGATTGGGAGGGTTGGTTTGTATCCAGTACTCTTGACCTTTATCATTTGCCTATAGCTGTTTACTAGAGAGAACCATGCCTTCAGTCCACCAAACTTCTAACGAAAGAAGTCAGTGTAATTTATGCCAAATGAGTTAACTGGGATTAAACTGGATTGGGATAGGTACTGTACCAAATAAAAATTTGTAAATTTTCCATATCTTGTGAGCATGTATCACACCTGTTCTGTGAGAAAAAAAAAAGGCAAACCAAGCAAACATCATATACATGATCTCATTTAGTTCTCATAGCAGCACAATTAAGAAAATTACTATCATGACCATTTATAGATAAAGAAAATGAGACTCAGAAAGATTAAGTAGATTACCTAAGAGTGCATAAATGGGTACACATAAGTGACAGGACTGCAATGCAAATTCTTGACTTCAAACACTATACTTAGAAATACTACCTATCCTATCTTTCCTCTTCAGTCACTACCATTTCAAAATAAATTGCCTTGGGACTTTAATTCTTCCCATTCCTCTTTTCTAGTCCTCTCCCCACCCCCACCTGTACTTATCCTTCTCCTCAATTTACTATGTCAAAGAAAAAGAATATATATGACATAAAACTAATTTCCTAAAGTCTCATGTCTACTGAAATATGAGAATACTCATTTCATCATATTCTACCTTAACAAGATACATTTTGTAACTGGTCTTTTCCTTTGCTCACACTTCTTTTGGGATCTTAGTGTTTTCTTACCAGTTACATGCATTTTTTAGAAGGAAATTTAATGTATGATTTTTTTTATAGTCACTTTTGCTGCATTGAGAGTTGTAATTAAATACTAGCCCAATCTAGTCAATAAGCGTAAGTATCTAGAAGTAATTCGGCTACATACAAAAATAATGTAGGCCCAGTGCATCTTCTACTTTATACCCCAAGGGTACGTGAGGCTGCTCAAGTTTTTTGTTTGATTTCTTTTATATGAGGGGAAAGAAAAATAATTACTGGATTAGAACACACAAGTATTTAAGCACATACATAAATGTGAGTTTGTTGAAGTTGGCTCTCAAGGGTGTTGACATCCTCATTTCCTAGGGGCCTGAAAGGAAATAATGAAAAAAGAGTAACAAAACATTTTTAGTAGTTAAAGTACCAAAGGTCTGGCACAATATTTATCATTATAAAATCCCTTTAACTTGGCTTTTTTAACTTCAGGATAATGACATCTTTTAATCCACTTGCTCCTCTATTCAGAAAGATCTCAGGTGTAACAGTCTTTTACTTGCCTAACGCAATCAGGTTAGAACCAATAAAGACTAACACAGGGAAACCTTAGGTTTAAAAAGAAAATCACGGGGCGCCTGGGTGGCTCAGTGGGTTAAAGTCCCTTCCTTCAGCTCAGGTCATGATCCCAGAGTCCTGGGATCAAGCCTCGAATAGAGCGCTCTGCTCAGCCGGGAGCCTGCTTCCCCCCACCCCTCTCTGCCTGCCTCTCTGCCTCCTTGTGATCTCTGCCTGTCAAGTAAATAAAATCTTAAAAGAAAAGAAAATCACTCCAAGTGGAACTTGGCCAATGCTTGGATTTGGATTTTAAGCTTGTTCTATGGATTTATTTATAGCCTCTAAGGCAATCCTTTTTTATTCTTATTTTCAATTAGTGAAGTAATTCATGAATACATTTCCAAAAACAAAGTTGACAACATAATGCTCTTTTCTTCAGTGGAATCATTTTGTTTCCTTATTCTGCATGCACTGTCATTTCATCATCTGAATATATAAGAAATATATGACCTTTAATTAAACTTCTAGAATGTAGCTGCTATTTTTTAGCATCCTAGAAATGGTTGTAAAAATATGAAACCATGGGAGAGAGAAATAAACTCTCTTTGTTTCTTCTCTGTATATGGCAATATGAAGGAAGAAAATGCTCTGGTTTATGAACTAGAAACACTTTAATTTCTAATAAGTGGCAGCTTAAGAGTATTTCTGAACCTCTTATTCTTTTTACGTTGTGAATCAAAGCAGATTATTTAAATATTAAATTCTAAGGAGATGTGCTAGAACACAGTACAGGCATAATGGTTAAGACCATGGATGGACTCTGGAGTCGGACAGACCTAGGCTGGACATCTGGATCTCCATTTATTGGCTATTATGACCTTGTGCAAATATGCACATTTGTTGTAACACCTCAATAGATGGGAGCAATTAGTATTAGAAAAATAAACCCTTACGTAATAAAAATTAGTGTTATTAAAATTCAGTCATTAGACATTTATAGATGAAAAAAGATTATCAAAATCATGAAGCAGCTTAAAAATATGTGGCTTTATAAATACTACACTTGAAGTTTCTAATAGCCCTCAGTTTGAGCTAGTTGTATTTTTGCTTTAAAATGTTTTGGTTATTATGAGATTTGACATCTAGAGAAAAAAGAGGCCTATTTGTTATGCATATTCTAGTTTATGCTAATGGTTTTGACAGAGTTTACGCATATATGTTAGAAAAAAATTCCAATTTAATTACTGCAATCTCCTCATGGTTGTAAACACTATAGATGATTGAAAACATGTAGAACACTTCCGTGGGTACTCACCACTCCAGTGAGTCACAGCACCAAACCATGAAAGTCTTAAGAGAACTTTCATAGGCTTTAGAATGTAGTAGAAATATTAATTTAGGGGAAGTTACAGTATTTTGGAAATACTTGCCAACAAACAAAAAGAATTTGGCATTTGGAAGTTTTCTGTAGGCCTAGTCTGTAGTCAGACCCACAGACACCAGCACGTTGAGGCACCGGGACAAGCAGGAAACAGGGTAGTCAATACTTGCACGGTTAACAGTGCTCTGGATACAAAATCACCTTAAATCTTCCTGTTGTATTGATCTTCACTTGGCAGCTCTTTCAGAAGTGTTTGTGCTGATTAATACTTAAGTGATTTAAATACTGACTTAGCAATTTCTAGCACATATAAAATAATAGTGTTTTTAGTTTTCTTGCTTCTGAAGCAGCCAACTGCCTTATAGAGCTCTTCATTATTGCCCTCAAAAACAGCTCTTCAATTGAAGCTTCCTGAGTCATTCAGTTAATGTATTTCTCCAAGTCTGTAATCATAAAGACTGGTTACTATACACCATGTTTCTTAGCAGATGAAAAAGCCTTCTGTTTTCACTTAACATTCCTTCTAAGCATTTAAGGCCGTCTCTGTGGGAGCTGTCTCCCCTGCAGTATGTGAAGGAGCCAGATCCTGAAGTTACAAGTGAGGGGGAAAAATGGGGTTTCATATTTGAAAATTTAAGTTACCAGGCACGTTTATTTTATAGCTTAATCACGGATATTTTCAAGATAGGCCTAAAAAGCAGAAGATATGATTTTAGAGATTAGAAAAAAGCAACAGCACATTTAAAGCAGAAGATGTATAAGTAGATCAATACTTTTTATAAATTATTTCTTTAATCTAGCAACTGAGACATGGTTTAATTTTTATAACTATATTTAACTACCTTTAATGTAACCTTAAATGCAAATATTAGTTCCTTTGCTCAGGGGCTAAAAATAATCAAAGAATTCTCAAGCAAATACAATTTTAAAAATATTCTATCCCTGTTGCCTCTTGTTGAGAATTCTTGGGAACTGGTATGGAGGAGGGGAGAAGAGAAGATAAAATTAGTTTATTTGCTAGAAAGAGCTGTCATTGTTTTCTTCACTCTTGAAGTAGGAAATAAGTGGCAAGGTAATTGTCTCTACAAGAACAATAATTTTTGTTTTGAAGTTCATGAATTCAATGCTAACATCTTCCCTTGGCAAATTCTTTAAAAACGTGTGTTATTATCTCTCATGAAACCTGTGTTTAGTTAGCCCTTGAATGTTCACTTTTACTTTGACGAAACCTATTCTAGTTGACTTTAAGCCTTAGACTATCTTATTAAATTGAACAATTAAGCTCTCCATCAATTTGTATGCGCTAGGGCTAGATTCTCTCAAATTAGTCATCTCTAGATGTTATCTAGAGATATTTTTTTAGTCATCTCTAGATATGGTGATTCCTCTTTCTATACCTAATGTTACGTCCAAATGTTTTTGTCATAACATAGCTAAATGCAGGTCTCCACTTAACTTCTGTGTTAGCTTGTTCATGACTGAAAGGCCATTGTAGCTGAAACGTGTGAAGGGGGATAAGGCTGGTGTGAGAGGAGATGGAAGATGAGGGTCATCTTTACGCAGCTTTATGAAGGTCGTGATAAGCTCGGATTATTCTAAGTGAGATAAGGAACCATCTAAATGAGATTGATATGGTATATTAAAAAAAAAAAAATCACCCTGGCTGTTACGAAGGAAAAAAACCCACCACATGAGGCAAGAACAGAATGTAGAGTAGAAGCTCTTATAGTAATCCAGGCTATCAGACCAGAGTAATTGAGGAAATGAGAAAAGGGACAGATTCTGGATATGTTTCACAGATAAAGTTTACAGGTGACAGATGGAATGTAGGCCCTAGGGGAAAGTGGCATGAAGGTCCAGGCCCAATTGGCTATTCGTGCTACTGCAATGATGGCCTTACATCTGTGTGATTCCTATCTGTCTGTGCCTTTGCTGTACCCAGTGTTTAGAAGAGACGCTAAAGAAGAACAGGTTTATACGAGAAAAATCCAAAGTTCTGTCCACTCATACAACATTCCCAGATTGATGGGACTTTATAAAGTGCATTCATGAAACTTTTCTAAAACATTATTCAAGTGACTGTGCCAGAAGCATTCTAGACAGAAGCATGTCCATGCTGTTTCAAATAACTGACCCAAATCTCACCCCTTCGGGAACTTAACACCTATGCAAAGTCATTGCTTGAAAAAGCCTGGAGAGGTTTTATATCAAGGTTTCTCAACTTCTGCACCGTTAGCATTTTAGATAATTTAGGGGTAAGTCTTTGAGGGACTGTCCAGGGCACTGGAGTATGCTTAGCAGCATCCCTGGCCTACTAGATGCCAATAGCACCATCTTCCAGTTGTGAAAAGCAAAAATGTCTCCAGGTATCACCAAATGTCCTTGGGGGCCGGGGGGACACAAAAATCTTCCCCAGTTAAGAACCACTAGTTTATACTAGGCAAAACTTCCTAGGAATGGTGCTGACAGGAACAAAACAAATGTTTACTGCCACTTTTAAACCCTTTTATCCTACTGGAACCAGTGCACAAATTGGTTATTTAAAAAATCTGCTTAAGTTGTAAACCATAAAGATAAATGCCTTAAATTTATCTTTAAGCACTCAATAGTTATTTGGTGTTGGACCATGATCCTGAGTATGAATCCACTGACTGGACTTCCAAGTTGTTATGGTACATGATACATTTCCTACCATTTTTAGTTTTAGGCATTTTTAATTGGGACAAAAATTGGATTCTGCTTTCATTCTTGCCTTTTTTTTTTTAATTAATTAATTTATTTATTAGAGAGAGAATTAGCTCAGGCAGACAGAGTGGCAGGCAGAGGCAGAGGGAGAAGCAGGCTCCCTGCCGAGCAAGGAGCCCGATGTGGGACTCGATCCCAGGACGCTGGGATCATGACCTGAGCCAAAGGCAGCCGCCCAACAAACTGAGCCACCTAGGCGTCCCCATTCTTGCTTTTACTGATAACATAAATTTGTCTAATCTCTTAGGATTTCTCACCTATACTTCATTTTTTCTCATTTTGGCTGGAGAGGGGTTGGGGGAGCAACTAGCTTTTATTAAGTGTTCTTTCTTAATACAGTCAACCTAGCTATCAAATAAAACCAGTCTTTTACAATCACAGATCAAGGACTGCTGAATATTTAATTAAATTACATAATTACCCTGTGTAATACAGATTCGGTGACCATTGCCACTGACTCTTTGTAAGCGTACAGTTCCTCTGATGTGACAGCAGCACGTGGGGATGTCAGAGAGCAGCCTCCTCCCTCAGCCTTCAGTGCACCGTGTCGTAAGTCAGTATTCCTTTCCAGCCAGTTTTATCCAGTGCCAGTTTGCACCAAACACTATGTATTCGACTTGTGTTATTTCTTTTAATCCACAGTCCTAAAATACAGATACGTTAGTATCTTTGTTTTCCCTTTGAGAATACTACACATGGAGATGTGTCTTGCAAAGCTAATAAATAAAATGATCAGGATGAAAATCCCCAACATTCTAACATGTGCTTTACCATTTCATCACAAGTCCAAGGCCAGGGGTGTTAATTCTCTACAGAGCACTAAGTTCTAGTCTAGTCCACAATTGCAAACTGTACCTTTGAATCTTGACCCATCATCTTATAAAGAAAAGAAAGATCAGGGACTGTGAAGCATCAAGTCCACACATTTAGGACTTTTTAGGACTAACCCCAATATTACCTGTATTAATTTCCTATTGCTGTGGTAACAAATTACTACAAATTTAGTGGCTTAGAACAACACACTTAACTTACAGCTCTGTAGGTTAGAAGTCTGACATAGGTCTCACTGGGCTAAAATCAAGATGTCATCAGGTCTGTGTTCTTTTCTGGAGGTTCTAGAGGAGAATCCATTTCCTTGCCTTTTCCAGCTGCTTGAGGCCACCACAGTCTTTGGCTTTTGACTTAGCTTCCCCTCCATCTTCAAATCCAGTCACACTGTATCCTCCTGACCAGTCATCCATTGTCACATCTCCCTCGGACTCTGAACTTTTCTTCCTCCCTCTTGTACTTTTTAGGACTCTTGTGATTATACCAGGCCCACCTAGAGAATTCAGGATAACCTTCCTACCTTAATAAAATGATGCTTAGAGCCTTTGGGCACAGCTCTGGACCAGTCTGTTCCTGTTCAGTTATATTAGCTATATCATTTTTTTTTCCCCTGAAAAATGTGTGGCATTTTATAAGGAAATAAATCATGAGATACTTCAGATTCGAAATCATTGGTGCCAACTGAATTAACACAAATTATACTGTAAAAGTCATTTGTAAGTCGTATTGGCTAAAAATGGCTATAGGAAGTTACTCCTTATTTTAGGTCAGTGAGATGGTCAAATGTCAGTGCACTTA
Source organism: Taxidea taxus jeffersonii (assembly GCA_003697995.1). Classification (NCBI taxonomy): domain Eukaryota; kingdom Metazoa; phylum Chordata; class Mammalia; order Carnivora; family Mustelidae; genus Taxidea; species Taxidea taxus. The sequence continues at coordinate 16,004 of RCUC01017030.1, forward strand.
TACAAAATCAGTAAACTTGGCACAAATAATTTTTACAGGTACAATGATGGCCTTAAAAATATACTTAATACTGTTAGAATTTAACCTGATACTTTTAACTGTGCAGTTTAGCTTCTGTAATAGCTGTTTCCACTGATACTTTTCTCAGTAGCTGAATTTCCATTAGATTTTATGCAATGTGTGATGCATGTTTTGCACTTGTCTTTATTTTTTAAAAAGATGCACCTGAGGACTCACAAATGGTAGTAAAATACAAGTAGAAGATTACTCTTTGCTGAAGATGTAATTCCACAGGAAAGCAGTATAAAATTACTAAAAATCCAATACGTAAAACTTAAGTTTGAATTTCCAAGAACAAAGCCAAGGACCGAGATGCAAGCAGTTTCTTTGGGAAATAATCTCCGGAAGCAAGAGTGAGGGAGTGGGGAGAGTGAGACAGGGAATGAAAAACGAAGTGTATCTTACTGAGCTAGTTATTGTGGACAGCTGGGTCTCTATCCCCTGGGGTCTCTTTCCTCCAGAGCCCCACTGAGGAACCATGTGCCTCCGAACTGTCCCTTTGAAGCCGGCTGGGGCCTTTATCCAACAGATTACCTCCTCCGTTGGTAACGGTGTGTGTTTAGTGAGCACTTTCACAAAGTCATAAAATTTTTAAAAAGTTTTATTTAGAAATCAGTGATGACTGATTTGCTTATTAAAACTGTCCTCAAAGTCGATGTAAATGGACCAACTGTATAATTACAGATATACTGGAGTCCTTTAGTCTTGAATAGTTTTAGATGCATATGATCAGTCTCCCCAAATTCCACACACAAGGTTCTAACGTAGCAGCTTCTGTTATAGAATGATTTGATAGTCAGTACTGTAATAACCAAGTTCAAAACACTGAACAAAAAGTAATTTTCATGAAAGCTTTTTTTGGGGAACTCTTCCTGAATGTGCTATTTTAAATGACTAAAGGATGGTAAAGGGATTGTTTGAACTATCATTCTATTCATAGCAGAAATCCAGACTATTTCTGACCTGCCTTCCAAGGCTGTTACACTGTGTGTAGGATAGGCAATGAATTGTCCTTTGTTCCCTGAGATTTTTAAGTTTTTACCTAATCTATACATTTAATGGAAAACACTGAACTGAAAGCAGTCACAGCGGTCACTGCCACCATTGCCTCAATTTAAAAAGATGCTGTAGGACTGCCAATTCCTTTAAAATTTCCAAAAAGAGCTATGAATTAATAAACCTTCATGATTTATAAAGGTGGTAAGTTCAACAGTAAATTAAGAAGGCAATATTAATAAACACCATTTAGTGACCATCTCTGTGCCTGGCCCTTTGTTCATTCACAAACCTGTAAGGTGGAGAGAATCTTCTTACAGATAACCAGAACTGAATGACAAAGGCTAAGTAACTTGCTAAACCACCACAGAGCTAGTAAATGTTGGAATGGAGATTTTGAAGCCTAGTAGGTCTCATTCCAAATGTTTCTCCACTAACAAAAACACTTGAGTATGTCTAATGTTTCCATTTTTACTTTAAAAATTACTGAGACTTTAAAGAGATCTAAACAGTGAAATTTTGTTGTCTTTGGTATTAAAATATTTCAAAACTAGCATACGAATAATCATATAAAACACTATTCCAGTTATGAATAATAAAATTCTTTTGTAAACTTAAGATAAACAAATTTGACATCCACTTTTAATTTCTTATTTTAGGTAAAAGTTTTATTATTTAAATTAAAACTTCAGGTTCCTGAACTTAAAGCAGCTCTCTGATCTGACAGAAAACAAGAAAAAGGTATCATTTACAGATAGATCAATCAAAAGACATTTAAAATAATCAACTGAGGAAGACCTTAGAGCTAGAAAGAACACTTCTGTACATCTTTTAATTAATTTTATTTACTATTGTCACAGGAGATGAGTATGATGTATGTGCCATTTGTTTGGATGAATATGAAGATGGAGACAAGCTCAGAATCCTTCCTTGTTCCCATGGTATGAATAATTACATACTGTCTTGAATTTATGTATAATTGATATATAGGCTCAATAGTAGAGAAGGAGACAAAATAGTTATTTGCATACTGTGAGCCAGGTCTTGTAGTAATTAGTGGTGTCATTAAAGGATGGAGGTATATTTATGAAAACTTACAAACTTTTCTTGTCCCTACATGATACATACAGAAGAACAGGAATAAACATGGCAAGAAATTAAAAATGTAATGTTCTCAACCACAGCATGCTATCTAAAAGATGTGTATTTTGCTTTAACAGCTTACCACTGCAAGTGTGTAGATCCCTGGCTAACTAAAACCAAAAAAACCTGTCCTGTCTGCAAGCAAAAAGTTGTTCCTTCTCAAGGCGATTCAGACTCAGACACAGACAGTAGTCAAGAAGAAAATGAAGTGTCAGAACATACCCCTTTACTTAGACCTTTGGCTTCTGTCAGCACCCAGTCATTTGGGGCTTTGTCGGAATCTCGCTCACATCAGAACATGACAGAATCTTCAGACTATGAAGAAGATGACAATGAAGATACCGAGAGTAGTGATGCAGAAAACGAAATTAATGCACATAGTGTCGTAGTCCAACTGCAGCCTAATGGTGAGCGGGATTACAACATAGCAAATACTGTTTGACCTTCAGAGGGTGATTGGGTTATTTCCTAATAAATGTTTATTTAGGTATACAATTTGATTTTTTTGCTCCCTTCAGAGATTCCTGTAGAAATAACTTATTTTTTAGTATTCTACAGTTTAATCAGATTACTGAAACAGGTTTTTTTGATCTGGCATTTATCTGCAGGAATGTACTTCATTTCACTGGTAACTAGTCACAGGCTGGTGCTGTAACTTGAGCATCAAATCAACCCTTCTTCTGGAATGAAATATAGCCAAAATATTTTTTAAAATTCCTCAGTATAGCTTGCAATTAAGACCTAGATCCCAGTATGAAAATGTTTCGTGTTTTACACACAGGGTAAGTGCTGTGGCCACCTAGCATGAGCTAAGCCAACTCCCATTTGCATAAAGTTTACCTGGAGTTTTACTGAGTTGGAATATATTTGTTCTGGTATTTTCCTAGATTGCCATCACTCAGGAGAGGTGACAATTTAGCATTTTTCCTTATATCAGCACCACAAAGAAACTCAAAGCTCTTTTTCCTTTCTGTTCCCAAGTAGTCTTAACCTGATAGGAATGGTCTGTACTAGTGCAGATTTCATAGGTTTCTTTTTTCCTCAAAGTTTTAAATACTATAGTGTTATATATGAATTTGATTCATCAGCTAAAGTAACATGTCTCTGGACTTTACTTACTGAATTTCAGTATCCTTAAGGGTTTTGTGTTATGATCAAAGCAAAAAGAAAATGCTGTATAAAAATACCAAATTTCAGCAACTGTTAATACTCAGATCATATACCTCTTAACAAAAAGCATCTTGTGCTAATTAGCCCTGCTCAACTATGTACAGAGGAAATTGTTCAAGTATTGGATTTGAAAATAACTGCTTATGTTTAACAGAACTAATGATGTAAACAATGTATTACGAAAAGCTAAATTAAACATTATAACTATGTAGAAAATATAGACTTACGTATAATCAAAATGCTGAGAATTTTTATATGGCGTTGTATGAAGGGAGTTTGAATGTTAATAAACACGTTTCCCACTTTAAGAACTGGCAAAATATTTGTTCTACTGTACTATTACCCAGATTAGCTTCATTTATATGCACAGTGCTGTAAAGGTATAATTAAGGTAATGTGGGTCAGATAAAACCACAACCTTAGAATTTTATACAAGGTAACTGACTGCTCACAACCAATTACGTAATCTCCCTAAAGTAAAAACTGCAGCCAAAATCCCAACAATAATGTACATTGTGGTACCCTGCTGTAATTATGGTACATCCTTACAGTAGACCTCTATACAGTCTTTTAAGAACAAAGTATCTAGACAGAGCTATATTAACATGGGAATTTTTAGTCAACAAAAGCACATTAGAGAATAATTAAGTACATGATACCTAGTTGTCTTCTGTTGTAAAAAGAGAAAAATTTTTGAAAGAAATGTTAACAATACTGGGGAAATTTTACCTTTTAAAAAAAATCTTATAATAATCCATCAAAAAAAAAA
>RCUC01017050.1:0-26545 GCA_003697995.1 Taxidea taxus jeffersonii
TTTTTTTTTTTTTTTTTTTTAAGATTTGTTTGTTTATTTGAGAGAAGGAGCACATGAGGTGGGGGAGGGGCAGAAGGAGAGGGAGAGAATCTCAAGCAGACTCCCCACTGAGTGCAGTGTGTGTGACCCAGGGCTCGCTCTCCCAGCCCTGGGATCATGACACTGAGATCATAACCTGAGTCAAAACCAAGAGTCAGACGCTCAACTGACTGAGCCACCCAAGCACCCCTAGAGCATGTCAGAATCAGTATCAGAACCTAATTTTTTACCAGATTATCAGTCTAATCTGTTAGTTGGCTAAAATTTCAGCCCTCTATTTAAGTTTCTTGTCCATCTGTAGTTTGTCTTAGTTTTTTTTGTTTGTTTTATTTGACAGATTTATTTTTTATTTTTTTTATTTGACAGAGAGAGATATTTTATTTGACAGACAAAAAGGCAGGCAGAGAGAGAGGAGGGGAAGCAGGCTCCCACTGAGCAGAGAGCCCAATGTGGGGCTTGATCCCAGGACCCTGAGATCATGACCTGAGCCGAAGGCAGAGGCTTAACCTACTGAGCCACCCACGCGGCCTTGTTTGTCTTAGTTTTAAGTAATCTCTACACCCAGCATGGGGCTTGAACTTACAACCCTGAGATCAAGAATCTCATGCTCCCCTGACTGAGCCAGCCAGGTGCCCCCATCTATGGTATTTTGACTGATGGAAGAGTAAAAGTGAAAATCAAATCTCAGGCAACTTGAAAACATGATGTATTATAACATTTTGGCAATGGCTCCCAAATATGTTGTAATTCCTTACTTGGTAGGAACGTGAGGGCAGCTGGTGAATCATTTGGCTCATCACACTTCCTTATAGGATTCATTCGGGTCACTCAGTGTTCAAAATTTATTTTTATTTTTATTGTCAGAATATTAAAATCACTAGGTTTCTTGTGGTTTTTTGTTGTTGTTGTTGTTGTTGTGTTGTTTTGCCTTTTTTAAAGTGGTTAACTTGAGGTTAATAAAACTCCACAGTAGGGGTGCCTGGATGGCTCAGTGGGTTAAAGCTTCTGCCTTCGGCTCAGGTCATGATCCCAGAGTCTTGGGATCGAGCCCCACATCATGCTCTCTGCTCAGCGTGGAACCTGCTTCCTTCTCTCTCTCTGCCTGCCTCTCTGCCTACTTGTGATCTCTGTCTGTCAAATAAATAAAATCTTAAAAAAAAATAAAATAAAGCTCCATAGTAGGTTAAACCCAGGTTGTATGGGGCCCCTGGGTGGCTCGGTGGGTTAGGCCTCTGCCTTTAGCTCAGGTCATGATCTCAGGGTCCTGGGATTGAGCCCCGCATCGGGCTCTCTGCTCAGCAGGGAGCCTGCTCCCCTCCCCTCTCTCTGCCTGCTGCTCTGCCTACTTGTGATCTCCCTCTATCAAATAAAATAAATTAAATTTAAAAAATAATAATAAAATAAATAAATAAACCCAGGTTGTTCCACTGTGGTGAATAACTTGAATATGTGACTATAAAATGCGTGTTTCTGGAGGGCACCTGGGTGGCTCAGGTCATGATCCCAGGGTCCTGGGATCAAGTCCCATATGGAAATCCCTGTTCAGCGGGGAACCTGCTTTTCCCTCTCCCACTCCCCCTGCTTGTGTTCCCTCTCTTGCTGTGTCTCTCTGTCAAATAAGTAAATAAAATCTCTTTAAAAAAAAATGTGTATGCTTCTGGGGTGTCTGTAGCTCTCTCACACATCGCATTTGTGCTTGTGTGACTGCCTTAAAGATGTCATTTTGACACTAAAGTGTCCTCTTTTTCAGGGGTAAAACTTGATAAACACAGTTCTGACCTGCTTTTGCATGCTTCTGTAGGGTGAAATCAGAGCTACTGCTTTCAATGAGCAAGTGGACAAGTTCTTTCCCCTTATCGACATGAACAAGGTAGGGCAGTGTTACTCTGAGAACTGGAACTGTTGGGTGGTACCAGGAGGAGTGGGGGGGACTCTTGTCCCCTGGCGAACTGCTTGGTGTTAAGAAGTTGTTTGTTTAATCTACACACATTCCATGTCTTGCCTCTTGTACAGGTCTATTATATCTCTAAAGGCATCCTGAAGATTGCTAACAAACAGTTCACAGCGGTTAAAAATGACTATGAGATGACCTTCAACAACGAGACTTCCATCATGCCCTGTGAAGATGGTCATCATTTACCTACAGTTCAGTTTGATTTCACAGGGATTGGGGACCTGGAGAGCAAGCCTAAAGACTCACTTATAGGTAAGTCTGCGTAGGAGAGCAGAGAGAGTTGTGATGACTAGTTTTGTTTGCGGCCTATAAAGGAGGTGTAAGGGCTTGCCATTCAACCTTTGATCAGGCTGTAATGGGGGCCTTGACCCTATTTTGCTGACATATTGTGCCTGTATTTTAGACATAATTGGGATCTGCAAGAGCTACGAAGATGCCACCAAAATCACAGTGAAGTCTAACAACAGAGAAGTTTCCAAGAGAAATATCTATTTGATGGACATGTCAGGGAAAGTGGTGACTGCTACTCTATGGGGAGAGGATGTAAGTATTAGCCTTGAGCAGTCAGAGCAGGTGCAGAAGGCAGAGACGGAGAGAGTCAGGCAGCTGTCTTGCCTAAGAGCTTTGGGGCTTTCACCGTGTAGGCCTTCCTAAAGAAGGATTGAGCTGGCCGGGCAATGTCTAAAACCCTTTATGGCTGTGATCTCAGTTTTACACAGTGAAGTGATGTTTCCTCTGACTCCAGATTAGTTTTGCTATATCTTTGAACAGATTCTTGTGTGCGAGATCATCTTGGATAGATTCCATATACCACTCACGGCATTTACTCTGCCATTGACTGTTCTCCTTATTTTCTGTAAAAATGTTCCATTGTGTTCTTCCTGCTGGAGACACCTGTTCACTGTATTTGTTTGGTGTTTTTGTCGTTACTCAGGCTGATAGATTCGATGGTTCTAGACAACCCGTGATGGCTATCAAAGGAGCCAGAGTTTCTGATTTTGGTGGACGAAGCCTCTCTGTACTGTCTTCAAGCACGGTCATTGTGAATCCTGATATCCCAGAGGCCTATAAGCTTCGTGGATGGTAGGTTTTATGGGGCTACACAAAGGGGTTATTTGAACCTGGCCTCTGAGTCAGAAGAGCTGGCTCTTTGGGCCCTTAAGATCAATATGTGAGCCATCTACAGAGCAGAGGGCTTTGTTACTGAATGGAGCAGTTCCTATATTTCTTGGAAACATTATGCCTTCTGAGAGGATGGCTTTAAAGCCCTTAAACTGACAAAACTGTAATCCCATGACAAACCCAGAGATTCCGGAGGCCAGCCAAATGGAAGTGCTGCTGCTGACCTCGATCCTGCCGAAGTAAGGGGAGGCCAGGCTCTTACAGCTGTGTGCCGAAGGACGGTGGGCAGGAGGCCACTTTGTTTCCTAGGTTTAAAGCTGCGGGCTTCTGTGAGCTGAGGGAGGAATGTGCTTCCTTGTTCTGTCCAGTTGTTGGTGCTGATCACATCTCCCGGTGCGTGTTCACTGGGCTCTGATAAAGTGCGGTGGGAACAATGGGCCTTTGTTGGCATTAAATTGTTATTCCCCAAGCACTCAGGGGACGAGGAGAGCCTATTAAAACCTCCTCACTATATCTAGCTTTGTAGGGTGTTAAAACCCTGCCTTTAAGGAGCACTTCAGACTGAAACACGGCATGCAAGAATTGATGTGGTCAGGGAAAACACTGCAGCTAGCTTGAGCTTTAATAATTTGTGTAGCTGTAGTCCCGGGGGGGTATGTGTCCGTTTCCACCCCTATCCTAGGGTTTTAGTACTTAAGGAACTAGCTCCTGTGACAGACTTCTCACTTTTATTCTGAGTGTAACGTGAACCACTAGCAGCACTAGAATTTGAATAATTTCATGAAGCAACTACTAGAGCGTTCGTGTCACTCAAGCCAGCCTCCTGAGCATCCACACGTATCCGTATGTAACTATCCCAGTAGCTGGCAGGATGGTAGAAGGCAGGGCCTGTTTGTAGTCTGACCAGAAGTAACCACAGCTTTGGTTTGTCCTCATTGCTTGATTTTCTTTCAGCCCTAGAGCTCGACCCCAGGTTAATTGCATGCCCACACTAACGTCTTCATATTTTACTTACTCCAATAACAGTGATCCTGGTCAACATCAAAAGACACAGCTGTCTCTAGAATAAAATAACTGGCACTGATCAAAGAGAAGTTCAGCGCACACACCCCACTTAGGCAAGGATTGGAGATGTTAGATCTTGGTTATAACAATGTGGGATTTTTTATTGTAAGAAGGGCTGCCTCTGTCCTTGCTCTGTTGATTCCTGATGAGCTATCTTCAGTGGCAAATGTCTCCTTGGAGTTTCTGAAACTGTAAACTGGTGTAGCTAGTAGTGGTGAAACAGATTTATGGACCTTGCTGTGCTTCTGTGACGGATTTAGCTGCTTACCTGACAGAATGTGAAGGCAGTTGTCTGCAGCTTAGGGCAGCAACCACTCTGTTAGATGGTCTCTTTGTAAAAAGCCTGTTCTGTATGTGGTTAGCTTTTAGTCAGCCTCCTTTTAGATGACATTGGCATGTTTTTAATCTCAGACTGACTCCTCCCTCTCACAAGTATGTTTCTGAGCCACTTTCCTTCATATCGGCTGTTACGTGATCAAGAAGTAGAATCATTTTTACTAATAACGTGGCATAAATTAATGTCAATCTTGATATTGGCATAGTTAAAATCTCACTAAAATCTACGAGAAAACAGATGTCTTCTGTTAAATTACTTTGGGTTATAGAATCCTTTAAACTCTATCAGGCTTATAAGATTTTTTTTTTTTTTTTAAGATTTTATTTATTTGAGGGGTGCCTGAGTGGCTCGGTGGGTTAAGCCTCTGCCTTCAGCTCAGGTCATGATCTCAGGGTCCTGGGATTGAGCCCCTCATCGGGCTCTCTGCTTGGCAGGGAGCCTGCTTCCCCCTCTCTCTCTGCCTGCCTCTCTGCCTGCTTGTGATCTCTCTCTCTTTCTGTCAAATAAATACATAAAATCTTTAAAAAAAAAAAAAAAGATTTAAATTATTTGAGACAGAGCACAAGCTGGGGAAAGGGGCAGAGGGAGAGAGATAAGCAGACTCCCCACTGAGCATGGATTCCAAGGCAGAGCTCAGTCCCAGGACCCTGAGGCTATGACTTGAGCCAAAGTCAGGCGCTTAGAAGTCAGACGCTTAACCAACTGAGCCACCCAGATGCCCCAGGCTTATAAGATCTTTTACCATGGGAACATGCCACCATGTTTTAATACAGGACTGTCACTCTCTATGCTGATATATGTCAGTAATGATAAAAATGAAGCTATTGATTGAGAATGAGCATCAGTAGCCTAAAGAACTATGTACCAGATGCTAATTTAAGAAAAGGTTGTTGGGGGCGCCTGGGTGGCTCAGTGGGTTAAAGCCTCTGCCTTCAGCACAGGTCATGATCCCAGGTCCTGGGATCGAGCCCCACATCGGGCTCTCTGCTCAGCCAGAAGCCTGCTTCCTCCTCTCTCTCTGCCTGCCTTTCTGCCTGTTTGTGATCTCTCTGTCAGATAAATAAATAAAATCTTAAAAAAAAAAAAAAAAAAGGTTGTTGTATTTTGGTACTGGCTTTCTTTACCACTGGGGGGCATCAAAGCAATTGAGATAAAAAGAGGTCATTCCCTTCCTGCAGTTGGCTTAAGGTACAAGTAGGAAGATACTAATTTCAGCCCATGTGACCATGACCCATGAAGGTTGAACAAGTAGGGGGTTGGGAGTATGGATAGCCTGTATCTGGCATTCAGAAACAAGTAGCATGTTCAAAAAATATATAAAGTGCCTGTCATTCTTTATTTTTCAGGTTTGACTCAGAAGGACAAGCCTTAGATGGTGTTTCTATCTCTGATCTAAAGAGTGGAGGAACAGGAGGGAGCAATACCAACTGGAAAACTTTATATGAGGCTAAATCAGAGAACCTGGGCCATGGTGACAAGGTACCTCACATTCCTGACTTTTTTTTTTCTTTTTTTTAAAGACTTCATTTATTTATTTGACAGACAGAGATCACAAGTAGGCAGAGAGGCAGGCAGAGAGAGAGAGGAGGAAGCAGGTTCCACGCTGAGCGGAGAGCCCGATGCAGGGCTCGATCCTAAAATCCTGGGATCATGACCTGAGCCGAAGGCAGAGGCTTTAACCTAACACTGAGCCACCCAGGCGCCCCCTGACTTTCTTCACAAAAGCACATAAATGGTGCAAAAAGATGAGTTTTCAAACCTGATTCCTGGTACTGGCTACCAGACGTTTGTTCATCCAGAGCTATGGTTCTTAAGCGGAGCTCTGACCAGAGCATGGCATGATGGCTGAGAATCAGTGCCCCAGAGTAAGGGAGCCATGCCTACATGTTGTAGCTCTCACATGTCTTGAGGCAAAAAAAAAATGTTAAGAACTCGGACTTGGAGAGTTGTTTAATTTTTAGAGGGATCTTAATGAAGTGGTAATGACTTCAGGTCCATATTTATTTTTGTTGATTGCTCCTGCAAATTTAAATGCCCACATACCAAGAAGATGCGTTTGAAGGTTAAAACCAACCCTGAGGGGGCGCCTGGGTGGCTCAGTGGGTTAAGGCCTCTGCCTTCCGCTTAGGTCATGATCCCAGGGTCCTAGGATTGAGTCCTGCATTGGGCTCTCTGCTCAGTGGGGAGCCTGCTTCTTCCTCTCTCTCTCTGCCTGCCTCTCTGCCTACTTGTGATCTCTGTCAAATAAATAAATAAAATCTTAAAAAAAAAAAAAAACCAACACTGAGCATTAGCGAAGCTCCATGTCAGACATCAGGCCGTTCCCATGGGCCTTCGCTGGCTGCACGACACTAACTTCCCACGGGCCGAGCATTTGCCACTGTTCTCTGATAGGAAGTGGCTCTCATATTTGACATTAGTTGTAGCTTCCTTTCGCTGTTTGTATGTAATGATACCCTTCTCGTCTTGATCTAAACCTGTATTCTGCCAGCAGTTCAATATTTAAGTCACTTATTTCTCCTTTATGCCCTCCAAAACACAATTCCTACTTCTATTATTTTCATATTATATAATACAATTTTTATTCATTACTGTCTCATTTTGCCGCACTCCCTTATCCATCATTATCATCAACAACCCCTTATGATGCTGTCCTACAGCATCTTGAGAATTAAAAATTAGATCTGTGTTGTCCTGTCAGAGGAACCTGAAGGAACTCTTCAGTTTCTCTTAACACCCAGTTTCCCTCTTAGATCTAAAGTGTGTAATAAGAAGTCAGGCCTGGGGAGGGGAGGGTGCCTGGGTGGCTCAGTTGGTTGGGTGACTGCCTTTGGCTCAGGTCATGATCCCAGAATGCTGGGATCGAGTCCCACATCAGGCTCTCAGCTCCCTGGGGAGTCTGCTTCTCCCTCTGACCTTCTCTCCTCTCATGATCTCTCTCACTCTCTCTCTCTCTCTCTCTCTCTCTCTCAAATAAATAAAATATTTTTTTAAAAAAGAAAGAGCAGCGCCTGGGTGACTTAGTGGGTTAAAGCCTCTGCCTTCAGCTCAGGTCATGGTCCCAGGGTCCTGGGATCGAGCCCCGCATCTGGCTCTCTGCTCAGCAGAGAGCCTGCTTCTTCCTCTCTCTGCCTGCTTCTCTGCCTACTTGTGATCTCTCTCTCTCTCTCTGTCAAATAAATAAATAAATAATCTTTAAAAAGAAAGAAATCAGGCTTGGGGGCACCTGGCTGGCTCATTTGGAAGAGCGTGTGAATCTTGGATCTCAGCGTTGTGAGTTCAGACCCCCTTTTGGTGTAGAGATTACTTAAAAATAAATAAATTTTTTAAAAAAGAAAAGAAACCAAGCCTGGAGAGCACCTGTTTGGTCCCAAACTTTAAAGTCATGCATTGAATCTGGTTCTTACCTGGAAATACAGAAAAACTCAATAGGCATTCTCCTAGGAGACTTTCTCCTAGGGAGTAGTCTCTACACCCACTGTGGGGTACAGACACACGATCCTGACTCTCACACTCTCCTGACTGAGCCGGCCAGGCACCTGGAGACTTCCTTTCTTAGAGCCTTCGAGAGTGAAGCCTCACCCTGAAACGTTCTCATTTTTGTTTGGCCTTTTTGGTCTGAGACATTGGGAAGCCCCAGAGGTTGCCGACCTGGCTCTGAATTCGGAGTATACCCAGAGGGAGCTGTTCATCCCCCAGAATTAGTCACTCCGTGTCCTCTCCGTGAGAATTAAAGAGCAAAACAAATAGGGACAGCATAAAGCCGTAGCACATGACTTAGTCCTTGCTACATTGACTTCTCAGCGATCTCCCCCATCTCCCCGGGTTGACGGCTTAGAGCAGTGTTGACACAAGACTGCGTGCCTGCGTTTGTGTGTCGTGTGGGGGTGCCTGGGCACCGCAGCTGCAGAGTGGGGAGCTGAGACAGAGAAGGTGACTGAATGGCTCGCAAAGCATAAAGTATTTCCTGTCTGGCTTTCTACGAAGTTTGCCACCGTGGCCTAGACAAAGATGAAGGGGAATGCGGACCCCGGAAATCATTGCTGCAGTTTTTCCCGTGGGAGGACGGCTGGCCATCGCTCCCTGTGTTCGCCTGATTCCCCCCTGTATTTCCTCCATCTGTTACCTTTGGAGAATAGAGGAATGGGAAGACCAAATCTTCATCTCTTGAAGTCTTTCATATCGTCTTTTTCTGTTTTTTAATTAACGAATTTGGTCTAATTTCGAATTTACTTTTATTGTTAAGGGATAATGCGCTTTAGAACATCGTTTGTTATCTTCATAGGTTTTGCAGTCAGCACAAGTGATTTCAAAAACTATAGCATAAATTATTTCCTCTAAGGCCATTGTGATCTTAGGGATTCGAACATGGAAACGCTTAGCGCTTACATGTCAGGGCGAGTTTTGGGTTGCCTCCAAGTCCTCTCTCGAATGTAGGCCTTGTGTTCAAGGTCTCATGTCACTCTTTTCTCCCAAAGGCCGACTATTTCAGCTCTGTGGCAACGGTAGTGTATCTTCGCAAAGAGAACTGTATGTATCAGGCCTGCCCAACTCAGGACTGCAATAAGAAAGTGATTGATCAACAGAATGGACTATACCGCTGTGAGAAGTGTGACAGTGAATTTCCCAGCTTCAAGTACCGCATGATCCTGTCGGTAAGTGGAATGGGTAGATGGGAAGTCCTGTGCTGTTTCTGGAGTCCCTACCAAGTGGCAGGCCCTGGAGAGACGACAACAAAAATAAGATCATTTGGGGTAGGAAGCCTGCAGATGAGTAAGTGCTAAAGAGCTTCTTATTATTCTGTAAGTCCAGCAAGTAAGGGGGCTTCCGCTCCATGAGTAGTAGTCTGTTCTACTAAAATCTTTTTTTCCTTCCAGAAATTTGCATTTATTTTTTTTTTTTTAAGGATTTTATTTATTTATTTGTTAGAGAGAGAGAGTGGGTGAGCATAGGCAGACAGAGTGGTAGGCAGAGGCAGAGGGAGAAGCAGGCTCCCTGCCGAGCAAGGAGCCCGATGCGGGACTCGATCCCAGGACGCTGGGATCATGACCTGAGCCGAAGGCAGCTGCTTAACCAACTGAGCCACCCAGGCGTCCCCAGAAAGTTGCATTTAGATACCTGGCTGATTTCGGTTGCTGTGCTTGTAGTACAGTTGTATCATTGGTGACACTCCTGCTAACTGTTATGAAGATAAATTAATTTGAAATGGCATTTCTGGAGAGCAGTAATTATACTTATACAGCCATTGCCTATATTTAGTTATTTTTCTTGTAGATAATCTGTTCATCTTAGCCTTCATAGAGCTGACTTCTCAGGAATGTGACCGCATACTGATGTGGGAGTGTGGCTTTTTTGCATTGTAAGAATTGTTTCTGTTTTAAAAACCTTTAAAGTGAAGGGGGATTGATTGATTGATTGATTGATTTGATTTGATTTATTTATTTATTTGACAGAGAGAGAGATCACAAGTAGCCAGAGAGACAGGCAGAGAGGTGGGGGAAGCTGTCTCCCCGCTGAGCGGAGAGCCCAATGTGGGGCTCGATCCTAGGACCCTGAGATCATGACCTGAGCCGAAGGCAGAGGCTTAACCCACTGAGCCACCCAGGTGCCCCGGTGTTTAAAAAAAAAAAAAATCATAAGTGATAATAAAGGTATAAGAAAATAGGTATTCTTGCATATTTCTAGAAGGTGATTTGGCAGTAATATATCAGAAGCCTTTAAAATATTTATATTTAGGGTGCCTGGGTGGCTCAGGCAAATAATTGGCAAATTCTGATGCCTTCATGGTAATCCACACTACAGATATATAATAATTAGCCAGTATAATATGAAGGAAGTTTAAGGTGCATCGAAGTTTTCAAAATAATAGCAACAAATAACTTTACATAGCTGTAACATCTCTGATGATTTCTTTTTTCTTTTTTTTTTCTAAATATTTTATTTATTTATTTGACAGAAACACAGCGAGAGAGGGAACACAGCAGGGGGAATGGGAGAGGGAGAAACAGGTTTCCCACTGAGCAGGGAGCCCCATGTGGGGCTCTGAGATCATGACCTGAGCCGGCCCGACCCGAGTTAAGACATTTGAAAATGGCAAATATATGTTCAGGTTTATTAATTGAAATGGCAAATTTTAAATGGTATGTTTGATATAGTCTTGAAGTATGTACACACACAGAAAACAGACTGAGAGGATAAGTACCAGAGTGTTCATTGAGGTTGTTTTTGGTTGATTTCTAGTTTCTTCTGCATTTTCCTTTTTTTTTTCTTATAATAGGAAATTTTAAAAAATCTTTAAAAAATTTTTTTTAAAAATTTTAAAAAAATAAATTTTTAAAAAATTAAAAAAAATAAATTTAAAAAAATTTAAAAAAATTTTTAAAATATAAATTTAAAAAATAAAGGATTTTACTTACCCTTTCTATGTTCTAATTGCCCCTTAAAATGTTAGTTCAGGGGCACGTGGGTGGCCCAGTGGGTTAAGCCTCTGCCTTCGGCTCAGGTCATGATCTCAGGGTCCTGGGATCGAGCCCCGCATCGGGCTCTCTGCTCAGCCGGGAGTCTGTTCCCCTTGTCTCTCTGCCTGCCTCTCTGCCTACTTGTGATCTCTGTCAAATAAATAAATAAAATCTTTAAAAAAAAAAAAAAAGTTCAGCAGGGAAGTTCTATGTTTAAGCTTCCTGTTTTTACAGAAAATAAAGTTAACTTCATTGAACTAGGATGGAGAAAGTGGTTTTAGATGGTTTATCAGACTTTCTTGACACTCATAAATAGGAATCTCAGCACACTGGTCTCACGAGATGGTGTCTTCATTGTCACCCTCAGCCCTGTTGAGCAGTGCTCTTTGCCTTTAGGAATAGCACAATGTAAACAAACTGTAGGTGTGAATCCTAGTGTGTGATATATCCTCTCATATATGTGAGTGTTTTTAACTTTCCTTTTCCCCTATTTTTTCATCATAACTTTTGATATTAAAACTTCATGTATATGCCAAGCGAATATGTAGAATCATTAAATGGTACCTTAAAAAAAAACAACAACAACCCTGTGCTTTCTTATTTGTACTAAGACTTTTGCTTTAGCAACTGGATTCTGTGTGATCCACTTTCTTCCCTGACTCTCCCCTGTTTAATTTTACCATGGTCAAGTGAAGACACTTGATCGCTCATTTCTGTTGCTAAGTAAGTTTGGCTGAAGTCCCTTAAGTTCAGGCTTTTAAATAGTCGGGGATGGGGGCGCCTGGGTAGCTCAGTGGGTTAAAGCCTCTGCCTTTGGCTCAGGTCATGATCCCAAGGTTCTGGGATCGAGCCCCACATCGGGCTCTCTCCTCCACAGGGAGCCTGCTTCCTCCCCTCTCTCTCTGCCTACTTGTGATCTCTGTCTGTCAAGTAAATAAGTTAAAAAAAAATATATATATAGTCTGGGATGTTCAGCAGTCACTAGAACTAGTCTTATGGAACTAGTGACCGAAGGATGTACAGTTAAAATGCAGAGAACCTGCTATCAGTCTTTGGAGGCTCATTCAAAATCTTTAGTCCAGGGTGCCTGGGTGGCTCAGTGGGTTAAGCTTCTGCCTTCGGCTCAGGTCATGATCTCAGGGTCCTGGGATCAAATCCCAAATCGGGCTCTCTGCTCAGCAGGGAGCCTGCTTCCCCCTCTCTCTCTGCCTGCCTCTCTTTCTACTTGTGATCTCTCTCTGTGTCAAATAAAAAAATAAAATCTTCAAAAAAAACAACAACCTTTAGTCCAAAGGGCATTGCAGCTGGAGGGGAGCCTAGTCTGGTGTACCTGGATTGTCTGTCTGAGAGAGAGAGTTTAGTTGGATTGTTATTTCCACTGAGATCTGAAATCACATATCCACAGCATATTACCTTCCTGCTGTGATCCAGACTTACCTTTTAAACTTCTTTCTGCAATATCTTCCACATTCTTTTGAAAGGATATATATAGCATATATAGTGGTAATGGTTTTTCCCCTGGGAATTCTTTTAATGGATGGAAAAAGTTAATCTTCCAGTCTCCTGAGTGTGTCTTCCTTTTATTTTCTTGGCAAAAGTAATATATAATGTGTCTCTTAGGTAAATATTGCTGATTTTCAAGAGAATCAGTGGGTCACTTGTTTCCAGGAGTCTGCAGAGGCCATCATTGGACAAAGCACTGCTCATCTTGGGGAGTTAAAAGAGAAGGTTAGCCTCATCTTTTGTTACTGTAACAGTTGCCAATAGCACCCTTTCTTTGCTCTTTAATTTTTTTTTTAATTTCTTTTGAGTGTTGTATATAGTTTCTCAGTCTGATGATTATTTAAGAGCTCATCTGATTCTGTCGAATTTTGTCCACCTTGGGTGTGCTAACAATGAGTAATCAAGTAATGTATAAAAAAGTGCTGTATGGGCACCTGGCTGGCTCTTTCTTGGGAGAGTGTGCAACTCTTGATCTCAGGGTTGTGAGTTTAAGCTCCACGTTCGGTGTGAGACTACTTTAAAAAAAAAAGTGCTGTAAAGACACTTTACAAGTATAAACCACTTATTTCTCCTGTTACCGTTAGCACACTACGGTTGATGTGCCTACAGTCACTTGAGAACTGGAAGGTATCTTCTGAAGTAATCTGAAGTGCACATGTGCCCTTTTAACATAATAAACACCTTCCTGAAAAGCTGAGTCAAATCCTGGGCTAAATTCACATATAAGGTACTTGCTGCTGCAGGTCTTCAGAGGCAGTTCTTATGAAGTAACTTTCTTTCCTGAGATAACTTTATCCATTTCATTTCTATAAATTTGTGTTTTAATATATTAGGTTTATTTAATGTAGGGAATAGATTACTAATTATGCTAAATGTAGGAAAGATACTCAGATGAAATGTGTAAAGATGGGGGCGACTGGGTGGCTCAGTCGGTTAAGCGTCTGCCTTTGGCTCAGGTCATGATCCCAGGGGTTCTGGGTTCGAGCCCCACATTGGGCTCCCTGATCAGCAGAGATCTGCTTCTCCCTTTCCTTTCATCCTCTTTCTCTCAAATAAATAAAATCATTTTTAAAAATATGTAAAGATGATCAATGAAAGCTCTTTTCTGGGCCACACAAATTAGCATCTAACTGTACTTTTTTTCCCCCCTTTTCCTCCAAATTGGTTAGGAAACTTATAAATAAAACACTAAGGAAAAACATACACACACACCACTAAGAAAAAAAAGACTTGCCGTTTGGTGTGTTTTTCTTATTCTTTCCTGTCTTCATTTTGTCCATTTCGGTCCCCACCCTTCCCTGACACACATCTTTTAAAAATTTTGAGATCTCTGAAAATAATGCCAACAAGCCCTTTCATAGAAATAACCGGAATTGACTTTAAATTATGATGGTATCTTTCCTCTGTTTTGCCTGGTTCTTTATTTTCATATCAGATTTTAAGGCTCGAGGCAGCTTTTCAGGGTTTTTTCAGGTTTTTTTTTTACCTTTGGCTGTTTTTACTGCTGGTGAATGAGGACATACAGAAACTTCCCTCAGGAACCATGATATTCTTGGAGTACACGCTCCATGCTTTCTCTAATCTTGAAGAATAATGGCAACTGGTATAATTTTCTTAAGGTTTAACATGTTTTATTTACGTATTTGAAAGCCCAGAGGACTTTGTGTGTATATGTGATATGACTTTTACAAGAGTTCCGTGTAACAAAGCCATTTTCTTGTTCTATGTGGCTTGAAAAGATAATATTGACTGACATGAACTATTAATTTTATATAAAATTATTGCAAACTTATTTTATGCATATTTATATAAAATCCTCTGATTCATTTCTGTTTACCAGACTTTTTTTTTTTTTTTTTTTTTTAATAAAAAGGCTTAATTAGTGGGGCGCCTGGCTGGCTTAGTCGGTGGAACATGTGACTCTTGATAGCAGAGTCATGTATTCGAGCTCCACATTGGGTGTAGAGATTACTTCATTTTAGGGACGCCTGGGTGGCTCAGTTGGTTAAGCAGCTGCCTTCGGCTCAGGTCATGATCCCAGCGTCCTGGGATCGAGTCCCACATTGGGCTCCTTGCTTGGCAGGGAGCCTGCTTCTCCCTCTGCCTCTGCCTGCCGCTCTGTCTGCCTGTGCTCTCGCTCTCTCTCTCTCTCTGACAAATAAAATCTTAAAAAAAATAATAATAATAATAAAAAAAGGTAAATAGGGGCGCCTGGGTGGCTCAGTGGTTGGTTAAGCCTCTGCCTTGGGCTCAGGTCATGATCTCAGGGTCCTGGATCGTGGGCTCTCTGCTCAGCAGGGAGCCTGCTTCCCCCTCTCTCTCTGCCTGCCTGTCTGCCTGTTTGTGATCTCTCTCTGTCAAATAAATAAATAAAATCTTAAAAAAAAAAAAGGGTAAATAAAGCTTAGTGTTTGAGGGACAAGAGAAAGAGGGAGAGAACTATATTTTTCAAACTTCTAGTCTTTACCCAATTCACCTGTCTTCTTTACTTGCTCACAAATCACTTTAAATGCAGAGACTAAAGCAGTATGGCAACTTGAGCTTTTTTCTGTTTTTTTCTCTCAATTCTTTTAAGATTTTATTTTTATTTTTTAAGTATTTTTTTTTACTATTTTATTTATTTGTCAGAGCACAGCAGGGGGAGCAGCAGGCAGAAGGAGAAGCAGGCTTCCTGCTGAGCTCAATTCCATGCTCAATCCCAGGAATCTGGGATCATGACCTTAGCTGAAGGCAGACATTTAACCAATTGAGCCACCCAGGCACCCGTTTAAGCACCCGTTTAAGATTTTTTTTAAGTAAATCTCTGCATCCAGTGTGGAGCTTGAACTCACAACCCTGAGATTCCATCACAAAACTTTTGAAGTTTAGAAATGTATTTTCTAAGAGTGGTTTAATTTTTTTTATTATTATGGTGAAATACGCATAACATAAAATTTACCTTTTTATCCATTTTTAAGTTCAGTATACTCATTAAATACTAATTCTCCATTTCCCCTTCCTCTGGCCCCTGGCAACCATTCTACTTTCTGTGTCTGTGAGTTTGGCTACTATAGGTAGAGTATTTTAGTATTTTAATAAAAGTCTACCTAAACAGTTATTTTTATTTTTTATAAGATTTTATTTATTTATTTGACAGAGATCGCAAGTAGTCAGAGAGACAGGCAGAGAGAGAGGAGGAAGCAGGCTCCCCAGTGAGCAGAGAGCCCGATGCGGGGCTCGATCCCAGGACCCTGGGATCATGACCTGAGCCTAAGACAGAGGCTTTAACCCACTGAGCCACGCAGGTGCCTCTCTACCTAAACAGTTTTATGTAAAGAAATGTCACCTGTAGATTAGTCATTCTAAGTAATTTAAACCACTGGGGGTAAAAAATTTTGAGAGAGGTTTTTCTCAAAAGTCTTTTCAAAAATGTTTTTTTCTCTTGGGTGGCTCAGTTAATTGAGCCTCTTCCTTTGGCTCAGGTCATGATCCCAGGGCCCTGGGATTGAGCCCCATGTACAGCTCCCTGTTGAATTGGGAGTCTACTTCTCCCTCTTCTCTGCCTGCCACTCTGCCTACTTGTTCTCTCTCTCTCTCTCTCTCTAATAAATAAATAAAATCTTAAAAAATAAAAAGTTAAAAAAACTTTTTTTTAAGTAATCCCTGCACCCAGTGGGGGGCTCAAACCTACAACCCCAAGATCCAGAGTCTCATGTTCTTCTGACTGAGGCAGCCAGGCACCCTTCAAAAATTTTAATGGGTATTTTCAAATGGTCTGAGGCTTCCATGCCTGTAAAAAACGTTTTACATTTGTTTTTGCAGAATGAGCAAGCCTTTGAGGAAGTTTTCCAGAATGCCAACTTCCGATCTTTCATATTCAGGATCAGGGTGAAACTAGAGACCTACAATGTAAGTGGGGTCTTCTGGGGTGCAGAAGGGTTAGCAGTGGGGAGCTGCTGTTTGTCACCCACAACAAAAGTACGGTGGCAACTGTCACCGAATTGTGTGCTGTGGACCAGACCCAGTGCTAAACACCCTGCATTTATTACTCATTGACTCTTCCCAGCACTGAGGTTGAGTGTTTGTCTGGTGTCGAGCATCTAGAGGGAAATGCTGTGTGCTCTCTTCAGTTACAACTTGGGGGGTTTTTGTTGGTGTACTGACAAAGAACAGTAAGGTATTGAGTGGACTCACTTCTGTGAGGTTTAGGCCCTAAGGTTGGTATCAGAAACAAAGGCTGCACATAATTAAAATTACCTTGAAAATTCCTTTCAGTTGCCTGTAACGTCATATGATTGGACAGTCCAACCATAACAGCAGTACTTGAGCATTGACTGTCTGCTGGTTACTCTTCTACACCCTTTACGTGTGTTATCTCACTAGGAACCCACATGTAGGAACTACTGTTATCTCCATTTTACCATTGAAGAAATGGAGGCACTCAGAGAATAAGTAATTTGTAGAAGTCATATGCCAGCACATGGCGGAACTTAAGATCCTGGCCCCCAGCGACAGAGCTTTATTCGTCACCATTCTTATAAGTAGGACGATGTCGTCATTGGGGATCACATGCTCACGGAAGCACATGAGCCCCTGAACCAGACGGCGCACCCTTTCTGGGCACCACGCCACCCTGCCTCCAAAGGCACTGTTGCGTCCTGATGAGCAAACGAGGAATTTTGAAAACCTCCCTGCTTGTTTCAGGGGGTCCTCACTCTATTGTGTTATTATGCCCTAACCTTAGTACCTGCTAGCAGGAGTGTTTGTTTCTGGAGGCACTGAATGAGGCAGGGAGTCAAATGTCTGTGATAGAGTGACAGAGTTAGGTGGGACCAGGGGACGACTTGAAGGGTCGTGCAGTGCTCTCACGGTGCGGACAAGGAAGCTGAGGTGCAGAGAGGTTGTCTCTCCCGCATAGCTGAGATGGCCCCAGACCAAGCCTTCGTCCTCTGCCGCGGGTGTTTTACTTTCATAACGCTCTCAGAACTAGCTGTGTGGCTCCAAGCAAGTAACTTTTCTTCTCTGGGCTCCTGTGTCCCCCTCTGCAGAGAAAACAAAGTGACTTAGGTCAGGCCTCTAAGGCCCATTCCATTTGGAGTCTAGGTTTCTGAGAGCTTGGGAGCACGAAGGAAGGTTGAAGAGGGGCTTCTGTCCACTCTGCCAGCTCTGGAAGTTCCAAACGGGGCTCTCACAGGAGACCGTTCTCTGTATTAGGATGACTGAACACTAAGTCCCACATGTCTTTGTGTTCACTCGCACTGGGATCATTGAAAGCCCTGAAGACAAGGGGGTTACACCAGCACTCCGTGCCGCGTTTCCTCCGCTAACAAACTGCTTTTCTCTTCTTGAAGGATGAGTCTCGAATTAAGGCCACTGTGATGGACGTGAAGCCTGTGGACTACAAAGAATATGGCAGAAGGCTGATCATGAACATCAGGAGAAACGCACTCATGTGAGAAGAAGAGCAGGACTGATTGGGCAGAAGTTTGAAAAAGCAGAGCTGGAGTGAAACCGATTCCTTCTTCCCCCTCCCCCCCGTCCCCCCCCCCCCCCCGCATGACATTTCCACATGAGCTGCACAGCACAGGTGGACAAAGTGCTTTCCTCCCTTGGGCGAGTCTTGGAGCCCGTCGGTACCCACTGATACAGGCAAAGGGAAATGGGCTCCAGCAGCTGTGGTGTACAGGGTGGGCGGTGTCCATCCTGGCGGGTCAGCCGGCGGGTAGTGCGGGGCCAGTCACTCCCTCTGTCTTCAGGGTTTTGTCAGTTTTACTAAAAGATTTCATTATCTTCAAGCAGGAATTATGTCACAAGTAATTGACCCTAACTCTGCAGACAGTGAAATAAATTATGTAACGAGAGTTTCTGCCTCTCCCGCGGTGACACCTTCACGACGTGGGTTCCCTCTCAGGAGGGGGAGCCGAGAGGGGGTCATGCGGAACCCATACTTCAGTGAGTGTGTCTTCCTGGAATTCAAAGCCTCTCTCATTCTGGAGGTGCCACATAGTTGTTAATGCTTGGAATGGCAATAGGGTAGAATTATTAATCAAAGACATATCTTTTATATCTGAAGAATATCCCTCCTTCAGGGTTTAATAGACTGAGTCAGATGGGTCTGATATTAATCAAAATTGTCTCTTCTGAGGAAAGCTGATAAGCATTGACTTGCTGTCCCCCAGGGACATCCAGGCAACTACAAAGCATTGCTTTAGTTTTCACTTCAATTAATGTTGCATTTTGGTTGGTGGATGTGTACTTTTTGTACCTGTACATATTTCTTGCATTTGTATGTTTCATTTCTTGACTAAAGCTATGTTAAATAGAAGGGATTTTGAAGGAAGAAGCCCTTTGTTTCCCCTGCTTTGTTTTAATAAACAGAATATTCTCTTCGTATGAATCCTACTCTCTTTGAATGCAAAGGGTTCTTGTAACTGGAAAGCAATTAATTAGCCTTCATAATAAATGTTCACTTGGGGGAGATGTTAACTCATTACAGACTCAAAGATCAGTCTGAGGCATAGAGATCACTCATCCTAATGTTTGCGACCCAAAAATGCATCTTTTAAAAGAATGAAAACCCTGCAAACAAAAAGCCATTGTGCTCCAGAATGCTGATCATCGGGTACTTTGGGATCTTATTGATGTTTATACAGCAGTCTAACATCAACCAGGCTCTGAAATGTGTACAGACAGTAAGCTAGTAAGAAAACAGTAATTATGCTACTGGGCCTTTCAGTCAGCAAGAGCATGCTAGCTCTGTGTGTTCCTAATCATATTAATTATCTATCCGGTTGCCTCGACCCACCACTAGGCATTGGCTGCACATCTCTCTCCCTGAGCATCCAGGCGGTGTCGCAGTCCGCCTGGCCGGGCAGGTGCGGCATACAGCGGCCCTTCGTGGAGCTGGAGAGCGATGACGGCCTGGCCATCTCATCCTCACCTGTCTTCTGTCAGGAGGCAAGTTGCCAGCCCTAGGCCAGATGACTTCTGTTCCTCACAACAGACAGGGTCTCTCAAGCCCACTGATAGTTTGGACACATCCCAGCCTCAGACTGTGGTCATTGGGCTGCACTTGCCTGTGAGGCTGAGGCTTCAACCATTTTTATGGAAGCTCTTTTCTGCCTGACCTTGCTTATCAAGCACTGACTAGAAAATTACAGTCTTCGGCACAATTCTGGATTGACAAATTGTGGGTTGGAAGTGGTAATCTAGCTTTCAGCCCAGTTACCAGTCTCATTCCACTCCTCCCGGCATTCTCTACGTTCACGTACATGTTCACGACGGCTCTCCCTCGTGGGGAGTGACTTACCCTGACACAGCTCAGGACCACTGGACCTGGCGCCAGGTGTCCTCGGTGACTGGCAAATCCACGGCCCGTTCTGGGGGAGGGTGGCTCCCTGGAGGGAGGACATTTAGCAGATTTCCCTACTAAAAGTCAGATCACCAGGGGAGGAGCATCAGAAATTGGCTCCACTTAGTTAGGCTTTTAAGAGATCTAGGTCCCTGAGGATGGCCTAAATAGATTCTGGCCCACAGTTCTTGGAATTCTCTTGGATATGGTTTACCCTGAAAGGCTGTTCATGTTCTATTTCTCATCTTTCACTTGAGATCAATGTTTATTTTTCGTACACCATGACATCAGCGTTAAGCAATTAGGAAAAAATCTAATCATTTTGCCTTCATTTAAATGGTTCTTGGAGTTCCTCCAGTCTCATTGTGAAAGAGGCAAGAAAAAAAATAAAAGGGCAATAATCTGATTTCTGTCCATATTTTCAGTGTTTTATGCTTTCCATTAAAGCCTTGCTAACCTCTAGTGTGCTGTTCTCTTTTGAACTACAGGGTCAAAATTCCCCCCTCCCCCACTTTTTTTTTTTCCCCTGGGTGGCCTGTCTTGGAAAAGTATAAATAATATTGATCGTGGTATTTAATACACTAATGAAACCCGTGGCTATTGACTACATAATTAATATACTGTCTAAAAGTGAAGTTTGGCAGCCCAGTGTATAAAGGTTTATATTGACTTGTGTTTCTTTGGCAATATGCCTTCTAAGATTTTATTTATAGAAATAAAACGGGGGCGCCTGGGTGGCTCAGTCGTTAGGCGGCTGCCTTTGGCTTAGGTCATGATCCCGGGGTCCTGGGATCGAGCTCCCATCAGGCTCCCTGCTAGGCAGGAGGCCTGCTTCTCCCTCTCCCACTCCCCCTGCTTGTGTTCCCTCTCTCGCTCGATCTCTGTGTCAAATAAATCTTAAAAAAAAGGAAGTGAAACAGGTTGTCGAGTCTCCTTTCCTTTTCACTCATTAGAAGGCCACTGCTCGGGGCGCCTGGGTGGCTCAGTGGGTTAAGCCGCTGCCTTCGGCTCAGGTCATGATCTCGGGGTCCTTGGATCGAGTCGCACATCGGGCTCTCTGCTCAGCAGGGAGCCTGCTTCCCCCCTCCTCTCTCTGCCTGCCTCTCTGCCTACTTGTGATCTCTCTGTCAAATAAATAAAATCTTAAAAAAAAAAAAGGCCACTGCTCCCGTAGTAAATTCATTGTTTCCTTATATCAGGATTTCTACCCCATCCCCATCCCCATCCCCACCCCCCACCCCCCATTAAATGTGGTTTGTTAGCTCTTAGTCTCATAATCCACTCTTGGTAGAGTTCTGGCTTTTATAAACACTTTTGGAAATGATCAGCTTTCCTCAAAAAGGATAGAATTTAGATGTTTGATTTTCATTTGTTGAAAAAAACCTCAACTAAGTGTATTTGTTATTAAGCTGGTAAGTACTGTTAATGTCTGTTGAAAAGGAAAGGAATAGGGTCTCTTCGGCCCATTGATTATCTCTTACATAAGTAATCCATGTTTGTTCTAGAAAAACAACCTACAGATAAGAAAAAGGAAATTACCCATAATCCTACAAATCACCAATAACTACTTGTGGAGCTGACTTTTCTAGGCATACGTGCATATAAATGTAGTTTTAATTGAAATAGGATTATACTGTGTACACTATTCTGTAACACTTTTCTCCTAGCACTCTAGGATGGACATCTTTTCTATTTCAATCAAAGTAGATCTGCATAATTTTAATTGGTATTTGGCTGTGTGGATATATATATTTATTGAGCCAATTCACTTGCTGGATGTTTATATTCCCCAATTATTTTTAAATTTTATTTTTGTTAAGATAGAATTGGCGTATAACGTGTTCGTTTTAGAGTTACATATACTTGCTAATTGCTATCATAAACCCAGTATTTGGGGCGCCTGGGTGGCTCAGTCGGTTAAGCATCTGCCTTTGGCTCAGGTCATGATCCCAGCATCCTGGGATAGAGCCCCACATTGGGCTCCCTGCTCAAGGGGGAGCCTGCTTCTCCCTCTCCCTCTGTCTGCCCTTCTGCCTACTTGTGCTCACTCTTTCTCTCAAATAAATAAATAGGGGTGCCTCTGTGGCTCAGTGGGTTAAGCCTCTGCCTTTGACTCAGGTCATAATCTCGGGGTCCTGGGATCGAGCCTGTTGGGTTGCTTGGTGGGGAGCCTGCTTTTCCCTCTCCTTCTGCCTGCCTCTCTGCCTACTTGTGATCTCTCTGTCAAATAGATAAATATCATTTTAAAAAAATAAATAAGGGGCCCCGGGGTGGCTCAAATGGTTGAGCCTCTGCCTTCAGCTCGGGTCATGATCTCAGGGTCCTGGGATCGAGCCCTGCACTGGGCTTTCTGCTCAGCAGGGAGCCTGCTCCCCCCCCTCTCTCTGCCTGCCTCTGCGCCTACTTGTGATCTCTGTCAGATAAATAATAAATAAAATATTTTTAAATAAGTAAATAAAATCTTCAATAAAAATAAAAATAAACCCAGTATTCAATGGGCAGGGACATCTATCCTTTGTGGCAATGTGAAAATGTCTGCCTTCTCTACTTGCTGGGTTAGCTTTTCTGATGGCTTTCTCCGTGCCTTAGCCCAGTGATGACGGCTCTAACCCTGTGTCTTATCAAAGGCTGGCAGGTGATTTGAACAGGACCTAGAATCCTCTGGAGCAAAAGCAGGTAGATGAATTTAGGGAGGAGAGAGAAAAGGAAGTCTCCCAGGCCGTAGATGTCTCCACCCCACCTACCACATGGATAGAGCTGTGGCTCTGAAAAGGCCGAGATCCTCTAGATTTCTGCTAGTGTGTCAGGAACGGCCTCTTGAGAACACATTCAACTTGCTTTATCAATCAATATATGCAATGATTCTTCATCCAAAGCTATTAGTTAACGATTATTAAAGCTTTTAATAGTATTTGTGATAGCGGCTTTATTATCAAGAAGAGTATGGGAGCACCTGTCTCCTTTGCCTGTGCTGTCCTCCTTGTTTACAAGTGATTTGAAATCAAGATACCTTGTTCCCAGAAACTGTGGTCTATCTGGAGCAAGTCTGGGGACTAAGCAGTAATATCCCAAGTCAAATTAAAATTCAATAAATTGGAGTGGCTGGGTGGCTTAGAGTTAAGCGTCTGCCTTTGGCTCAGGTCATGATCTCAGGGTCCTGGGATGGAGCCCTGCATCAGGCTCCTGGCTCAGCAGGGAACCTACTTCTCCCTCTCCCACTCCCTCTGTTTGTGTTCTCTCTTGCTGTATCTCTCTCTGTCAAATAAATAAAATCTTTTTTTAAAAGATTTTATTTATTTATTTGTTAGAGAGAGAGAGAGAGAGCACGCACAGGCAGACAGAGAGGCAGGCAGAGGCAGAGGGAGAAGCAGGCTCCCTGCCGAGCAAGGAGCCCGATGTGGGACTCGATCCCAGGACGCTGGGATCATGACCTGAGCCGAAGGCAGCTGCTTAACCAACTGAGCCACCCAGGCGTCCCTAAATAAAATCTTTTTTAAAAAATAAAACTCAGTAAATGGGCCGGCACCCGGCTGGCTCAGTCAGTCAGAGGAACATGTGACTCTTCATCTCAGGGGCTGTGGGTTCAAGCCCCACGCTGGGTGGAGAGATTCCTTAAGAAAATAAGAAAAATAGGGGTGCCTGGGTGGCTCAGTTGGTTAAGTGACTGCCTTCGGCTCGGGTCATGATCCCAGAGTCCCAGGATTGAGTCTTACATCTGGCTCCCGGCTCCGCGGGGAGTCTGCTTCTCCCTCTGACCTTCTCCCCTCTTCATGCTCTCTCTTACTCTCTCTCTCTCTCTCAAATAAGTAAATACATAAAATCTTATAAATAAATAAAACTTTTAAAAAAGAAAATAAAAAATATATGTCAGTAAATGGAGAGATCCCTGGAGACTGGAGTGTTCGGGAGAGCTTTCACAAAGAATTGAGTGATAGGAGGGGCACCTGGGTGGCTCAGTGGGTTAAGCCGCTGCCTTCAGCGCTCAGGTCATGATCTCAGGGTCCTGGGATCGAGACCCGCATTGGGCTCTCCGCTCAGCGGAGAGCCTGCTTCCCTTCCTCTCTCTCTGCCTGCCTCTCTGCCTCCTTCTGATCTATCTGTCAAATAAATAAAATAAAAAACAATTGAGTGATAGGAGACTTACAAATTGTAGCCTTCATTTCCATTAGGGGCTGTCTGGTCTATATGGAAGATCACGAGCAACAGCTGATAACGACCTTGTGCTGTGTCGCCACAGATGAAACCATGTAGATGCCATGAAAGGCATGTCTGCATGTCTGCATGTCTGACCATAGTAGGGGTAGGGGGCTTACAACTTCTATCACAGATTCTGTCCTAAGAGTCTGCAACTTGCCAATAACTGGTGGGTGTGCTCGAAGACCTTGAACCTGACCATTCTGCCAGCCTCTCAGCTTCGCCAGGCTCTCCATGACCGTCCCCTTGCACCCCCTACTTCTGAGCTGTTGCTAAATCTCAGAAATGTATAATTTTCAAGAAAACAGTCTTCCCTTCTCCAGCCTTGACGACAACAGACCATGTGAAAAACTGAATCCCGCCTGCTTGGGGAGAAATATTTATATCCAGCTCAGAAGTGAGCATGTAAACTTTTCATAACGGTGAGCCCTTCTTATGAAACTGTACCTGCTCCCTAGTGGATTACCCAGTTGGTAATTGGAAGTGTGTGCTGTCATTAAAAATGACAGCTTCCTCACATACCATGCTTGGTGCTTGTAAAATGCAGATAACTCGGCCTATATATAACTTGGGTGTGTTACAGCTTCCTTCTGGCCGTTAGGTAACCCAGGGGCTGGCGCCTGGGAAAGCAGGGGAGCTCGCGGCAGGCTAGCATTGTGCTCCTGAATGCCTTGCCCTGAACCGGAGTCAGAATAACCAGGACTTTTAAAAAAATAAGCCCCCACCGGACTCTCATCTCTCCTCTCCCAGTTGACACCGCTGTTCATGTTGAAGTTTATTTATATCTTCAGTCAGCCACGGTGCAGAGGTCATTTCTGTTGGCCTCAAATTTTAGAGGCTTATATGTTTGCCTAGGAGAGCTGCTCTCCCCGGCACTCAGGCTGGAAATGCAAAGCCTGTCTTTTTGTAGAAGCTTCCCCCGTCTCCATAGCACCCCCTTCTCCCACCACCACCATCACCATTTCCTTCTCAGCTATTTATTTAAGATCTGAATAGCTGTAGAAGGTGCATCCCTATAAATGAGCTCTCCTCCTGTAATGGGTTCTCTTCCAGGCAGCAAACCTTCCATAAAGAGCCACTAATTAAGCAGAAAACCATTTGTCTTGCTTAGCCATGTTCCACGAATCCAGCAGTCAATTTAGGCGATGGCAACATCCTTCTTTAGAGCTATGATTTTAATAATATTCCTCTGTCTTTCTGCCTGCGATTGGTGGGGGGGGGGGGGTTGTGCATGTGTCCCTGTTCTTGTCTTGCTCTCCCTCTTTAAGAGGAAGATCCCTTTCCGTGGACTTCCCTTTTTATGAAAATCCCTATTAAAGTTACTCTTCCAGGATCAAGCCCACGCTGCGCCTTCCCAGGCAGAGCGAGCTGTTGTGGGGGAAGTGCCATGATTTGCAGTAGGGGCACGCACAGGCCTTTGGGGAAGATGCCTGTCAGTCTCTGGTGGTGAGAGGCCTGAGCGGCTGTCCCCCTTCTGTCCGAGGCACAATGGAAGGTGTGAGTACGCGTCCCCAGGCCTCGAGGCCGCCTGTGCCTTCTAATAGCACCTTTAGCTCCCGGATCCAAGTCTCATTTTGCGTGTGTGATTAAATCGCGGGTGGCTAGGAAAAGCAGAGCCCTCTTAATTAGAGAGCGACATTCTTGCATAGGAGTTGTGTTCCGTGCGTGGCATCATTGTCACGGCAAATTACCAGCTAGGTTAAATATTGAGCTGGTGGTTCGCAGAGCTTCAATTATCCCCCCCTCCTCCTCCCCTCGCCATCACCTGCTATCCTGCACTTCTAACTTGATCTTCTGCCAAGTGGTAGCTTTTAAGTGAGGCTTAGAGAAGATACACTTTACGGCAGGAGCAATAAATCTGGCTTTGGGCAAGTTAGAGGATGCCGAGAACATCTGAATGAGGGGCGCAATTTTTGCTGGGTGTGTGGGGGTGTACTGGAGCCATCTCACCGGCCGTCTAACTCCAGCCATAAAACTCCTAGGTCAGTCAGTGTATCTTGCGTGGGTGTCTCTAGCATGAAAACCCTGCATTTAGGATGCCACAAGAAACGCAAAGGGAATGGAAGACTTGGAATCTCACTTGGAATCCATGATGGGGATCCACAAAACGGAAGCACACACTTTTTATAAACAAGCCAAGTGACCCAGAGCAGACCGAGTACATGGTGGCAGAGAGGAGGAAACCGTCTGGTAGAGGCGAGTGAACATGATAGTAAAGCTGGGGACTGTGGACTGGCAGGGAGAACAGAGAGATACATTCCAGGCGAAGGACCAGCCCGCTGCACAGGCACAGGAGGAGGACAAAGTGGGCCAGGTGCAGGGGATACCAAGGAAATGAGTTTGGTTTGAGTGGTATCGCTTTTTGTCGCGAAATAATAAACGAGATTGCGAACCTCAGGAGTGCAGCCTGGACGGTGATTTTCTGGGAGTTTAAGGCTTAAGCCCTGTGGAATGCAGGTCTCAGCTAGTGTCCTTTGTCTTTAAGTGACCTTTTAGTGGTTCCTAGAACTGGGCTTCTGGCTCACTGGGGCTGGGGGGGGGGG